>JAUJYZ010000377.1:0-186770 GCA_033675265.1 Actinostola sp. cb2023 | reverse complement strand
AATATAACACCTTTCTCCCTTATGCTCTAGTATGGTTGTGCATAAAGAATTATTTTTAATTTATTTTGTAAACATTTGGAAAATATGATAATGTGAGAGCTTCTTTAACGTTCAATATTTTCTGTTAACTTAATTTTGTTATTGACTTTGACAGGCTTTGCAACCCACAAACCATCTCATAAGATACACGAATATGAAAAATAATAAAGCTTACAATGGGCCAAAGAAGAGAAGAAATCCAATCCATAAACTAGACTAACATGGTGTTATTCAGTGAAGTTGTTGTAAGGCTCTGATATCTTCCAATACAACTATACGTTTTCTGTTCTACGTGTTTTAACAACACAATGTCATGTGATATTTTGCTTCAAATGTTTCCTTTTTGGTGGATTATCAGTGTTCAAATTAAGTCCAATAAGTCCAAGGCTAAAAAAGCCACTAGGAGCAATCCCCAGTTAACACAGTGGTAGAAGCGATTTGTCCTGGGCCTCTCTTTTTGTGACCACCAGTTGTCCGCTGTCTTCATCAATCATACTAATTGCTCCATTGAACGTCTTCGCTGGTTTCCTGGCGTTTCGTCCTCATTTGAATCCGAATCTCTCGGAGCTTCGCGTGGAGGATGTCCTTTGACTGATCTCTCTCCCTCCACGAGGGGATCTCCTCGCCTTTGGTTTGCCATTACTTTCGAGATCAACGACTTGTTAATTCTCTTCTAGGTTCGATGAACTTTCTAGATGTCTTCTTCGAATTCTTTGTAATGCGGTGAAGTTTGCGTTATGAAGATATTTTGGAATTTCATTGCGCGGTGCGCGCTTTAAGTTCCCAGAATCCCAAAGGTTTCCCCGATATCTATGTCATGCCTGCTACGCACGCGCCCCCCAGTAGGGCTTTTAAATAAAAAACAAATTTGCAAAAAAACATCAGTTTACTACAGGAATTGAAAATATAATGAACTGAAAACGATTTAAGGTTGTAACACAGCATATTATCGCATTGCTCAGTCTCACAAAACATAACACACACTACATTCCAATGAATCCAAAACAGTAGTATATCTATATTTCAATAATTCGCTAATATTCGTACAAACACAAAGTAACCGAAAATCTAATTAAATTCAGCCACCGATAAATGTTACTTTCACGCAGAACTGAGGTCCATAGTTTTTCCCCTGTCCTAAGATGGGCGTTCATATGCTGTCGAGCCAAATCAAGCCCTTCATTAAGACTTGGATACAGCGTTAGGTCGCTCGTCCAAACGTTCTGCACGGATGGTGGCAATTTTAGTAATCCATTAAAACGATCCCCACGAATGTTCATTGCCTCCAACTGGCTTACCCATTCTTTCTTTTTCAGAAGATATGAGGCTTGTGAAACTATCAGCGTTGGGCAGCTCATTTGGAAAATCTTCTGGTACTAATAAACTGTGAGAGAATTTTCTTGTTGGTGACACGTAAACACGTCAACTTCGACCATCGCAGGTTGTGCCATCGGCTGCTGTTGGGTTAGTCCCCCGTGTCGATTCAATTGGGAAATAGTTATCAAGTATTCCTTTTTCGCAAGCAATCTCTTTCCTTTGATGGACAGAAAAAGGCATGGTTGTAGTGCTGACGATGCTAAAGCTGTGTTATATCAATATAGTCCAATAAGCATTGATAATTAACAGCGAAGCATCACGGGAACTTCCCACCGTCCATTACATTGCGTTACCAATGGCCGATGCTAGCTAGAGAAATACGAACCATTTTTGATTGAACAACATGTCTTGGACTGCTTCTCAAAACCCGAAGACGTTGATCAAGAGGAGAAAATCCTGAACGACTATTTTCCAAACAATGTAAAGTGGATCAATCGAAAGGACGACACTGACATGAAAGTGGAAGTGAAAAAGACCACGAACAGCAACAAATCCTACACAGCACTTCGAGTTTACATCCCTCCAGATTACCCAAATTCCTGTCCAGCGCTACTTGTTAGTAATCCTTCAAGCCCTCTTAAAGATATCCAAGGCAATGAGCTCCAATGTGGGACTGACAACCATAGCTAGGGGACGAAATACGGACTGACAACAATCTGCCATTTTGTACCTCATAATGTGGTCAAATGAATACACTCTCTACCAGTGTTCATGAAGGGACGGATCTGGCTCGAGGCATATGAGATCTACCTTCGCACAGGAAAACCCATGAAGACCTACCTTAGAGAAATGCCAAGTAATCTGCCAATCGAACAGATTTTAGCAGCTGCAATTTTTCCAGACTTTTCTTGAAAATCTGACAGAAGAGCAAGCAGGCTCTGCTACGTCTAGGCCTACATCGCCATTTGTTTCCACTACAAATGTCTACAGACAATGCAACAAAGAACCCATCAAACAGTCGTTGTTCAGTTATGTAACATTAACATTGGTGTGGACATTTTTCTTTGAAACACTTCGTAAATGATTTGGACGAACACATAGCACATAACTTAAGTCTTTTATTTTATTACAAGTATTAAGAGTACCTGTCAGCAAAAATCAGACATATTCGGAATTATGTGGCACAAGTCAAAAAATCGATTTGACTCATATTTTAGACATAGGTAGGCCTTAATGTAAAACAAACCACTGTATAGTTTGTTTGGCGAAATATGGCTTTGTTTTCGAGAAAAAATGACAAAAATAGTTTTCGCCTCAATTTGACACTTTGCCGGCCGATAATTTATGTCAAATTTAAAAGCTTATCACGTCAAAACTATATAATCTAGCGAACTACTGGAACTATCAGTGACTGAGCGATGTCTTAAGTTTTACTTGGTGGAGTTTTGGCGGTTTTTTATCCAAGGTTTCGAATTTTTTCTAATTTTATTTCCGAAGCATATATTTTACTACAATAAAAGTAGGGTAAAAAACAAAGATATTTTTTCCATGTGCTACGCAAAATTATTGTCCCAAAACAAGGTATTGTAAAGTTGAAATGACGTACTGTTAGGGATCCGTTAAAATTTGTTTGGGTAAATTCTTTTGCGTGATGTTTCAGAGCTTCAAAGTTTCGACAAATTCACCTAAATTACCCGTCGGCGAGATCAAGCGATTTGCATATTGTACACTTGATTTGCATACACGGTTTATTATTAACCTTTCAACAAGTAAAAATGGGCTATCAAAACAATTAAAAGTTCCAAGAAACCATATAGCAACAAATATTAAGCATCTTTAATTGCAAAATAACTGTCCTGACACTATCCGTTATCTTCAGTTGTGATGCAACTTTATAGACCTTTATACGTTAGCTGCCAAGTTTCACATTTTAGAACGTGGTTAATAGGGTCTTACTATGAATTTGTACTGGCCAAAGCTAGACTACGTTGGTATATAATTATTCTCTTCATTTTACGATCACCTAGTACTAATTAGAATCAATGGACAAACGTTTTGCTCACTATGAAATCGACAACTGTTATGCACGTGCGAGCTTTCTTAAGACTGGACACAATAAAAGACCTTCAGATGTGCGTGTTCGGGACTCAGCAGTCCATGCAATATATTCATAGAATATATTGTCATTCTATCTAATAATAATAATAATAATGGTTTATTAACAGCATTTTCTATTGAGTTTTATGGTGTTATTCATTTTTATATTTCTTATGAAATCAAGTGCGTGCTGCTACATAGTCATACCCGTGTCCTGTGTAGTGCGCATTTATGAAATGGAGATCGGTATCGCCGCAAAAATGTTCCCGGCGGCAAAAATGATACCCACCGCAAAAGTGATTGATCTCTGTCGCAAAAATGATACCCATGCAATTCGCCGCAAAAATGAGCCGGAGAAATATTAGTTGAAAAATGTATGCCGCATTGTCCATTTTTTAGCATGCGGTACATGCATGCATACTTTACTAAAAAGTACCTTACCATTTTAAATGAAGCCCATTTCAAATGAATCTCATTTCCCATTTCAAATGAATCTCATTTCCCATCCATTTCAAATGAATCTCATTTCCCATTTCAAATGAAACTCATTTCCCATCCATTTCAAATGAATCTCATTTCCCATCCACTTCAAATGAATTTCATTTCCCATTTCAAATTAATCTCATTTCCCATCCATTTCAAATGAATCTCATTTTCCCATCCATTTCAAATAAATTTAATTTCCCATTTCAAATTAATCTCATTTCCCATTTCAAATGATTCTCATTTCCCCGTTCAAATGAATCTCATTTCCCACCCATTTCAAATGATTCTCATTTCCTATTGCAAATTAGTCTCATTTCCCATTTCAAATGAATCTCAATTCCCATTTCAAATGATTGTCACATCCCATTTCGAATGAATCTCATTTCCCATCCATTTCAAATGATTCTCATTTCCCATTTCAAATGAATCTCAGTTCCCATTTCAAATGACTATCACATCAGCATTTCAAATAAATCTCATTTCCCATCCATTTCAAATGAATCTCATTTCCTATTTCAAATGAATCTCATTTCCTATTTCAAGTGAATCTCATTTCCCATTTCAAATGACTTTCACAACAGCATTTCAAATGAATCTCATTTCCCATCCATTTCAAATGAGTATCATTTCCAATTTCAAATGAATCTCATTTGCCATTTCAAATGACTTTCACATCAGCATTTCAAATGAATCTCATTTCCCATCCATTTCAAATGAATCTCATTTCCTATTTCAAATGAATCTCATTTCCTATTTCAAGTGAATCTCATTTCCCATTTCAACTGACTTTCACAACAGCATTTCAAATGAATCTCATTTCCCATCCATTTCAAATGAGTATCATTTCCCATTTCAAATGAATCTCATTTGCCATTTCAAATGACTTTCACATCAGCATTTCAAATGAATCTCATTTCCCATCCATTTCAAATGAATCTCAATTCCTATTTCAAATGAATCTCATTTCCTATTTCAAGTGAATCTCATTTCCCATTTCAACTGACTTTCACAACAGCATTTCAAATGAATCTCATTTCCCATCCATTTCAAATGAGTATCATTTCCCATTTCAAATGAATCTCATTTCAATTCATACAATTCATGTATGTTAGAATTAATTTATTAGAAAATTCAATAAATATTGTAAATTTAAGAGTTATCCGACTTATTCAGAACAATATCGTAAAATTTCCTGTAGATCAATACTGAACAATGCTGAAAGACGAAATAAAATTTGGAACATTAAGAGAGGATGTCCGTAAGGACCGAGAATCTCCCGACAGTTGAAAAAAATCGAATTTTATTTTCCTTCGCCATATCATTCCTTTCGATGACCTCTTTTAGGGAAAAATACTAAAAAGTTCCAGCAATTTTTATTTTTAGGAGAAATTTGCAGTTTTTACAAACCCGCCTGACGACTGAAAATTTTCGGCTAAATTATAAGCCAACTTTGAACGGTCGGTGTGTGTTCACCTCTAGCTCTACAACAACGACATCCAGTAACAGTAATAAACGTTTCTTGGTCTTTTCTACTGTACTATTTATTTTTCTGTAACTTTTGTAGTTATTTTTCAAATTTGGTTTTAAACAGGTATACAGAGCGCCATAAACGGGACGTTGAAATATAGGCAATGTTTGAGGTACGAAAACGGAATCTGGTATATACATTTTTGGGAGGAAAACGCCACGGCCCAGTAAGCTTCACTTTTGCTCTTTCAGTTTAGAACATTTCGAGCTTGGGAATTCAATGTAGCATTTTTGAGAAATATAACTGTTATGCTTGGGACTGCTAAATTTAGCATTAATTTCGACCTATCGAGGACATTTTTGTTGTCCAAACACAAAACTTAATGCCAAAACACGAGTATATTGCACTGTTAGTTGATTGCTGCTGATGGAAACAATCTTCGAGTCAATAGAAATGATTTTCAACAATATTTGAGCTTCGACGGTCGTAAATTACTCTCGCATCAAAATTAGCATAGATCGTCGATCAGATAACAGTATCTCACAGAAAAAAATACGAATTTTGTCTAAACGACGATAAAACAAAATTCCACCCTTTCAAGCAAATATGTATTCTGTTTAGTTTGATATTTTATGATTAAAACTGTTATTTCATGCCGCAAAAATTGTATTTGAAGGGCAGTAGCGTGACTTGTAGCAGTTACATTGCGTTACATAATTGGCGTGTCAGCAAAGTGGAACATCCAGTCAAAATATCCAAACTCTTCATCAATAAGCGCCAGTTTTAACTAGAAATCAGTTTAATTGTTTGTAAATCTTATTTGGAGCAAATTCTAAGCATTTCAGAGTGAAGAACCACAATTTTTTTTTTCAGACTACGGTGTTTATTTGATCAATGAATATGCTAATTTTCAATATTTTAGGAGTTCAATGTGGCTGAAATAGCTCAAATATGGTTGAAAATCATTCCTATTCACTCCAAGATTGTTATCCGTTGGCAGTGATCAACTAAAAGTGCAAGAGAGTCGTGTTTTGGCATTAAGTTTTGTGTTTTTAATGACAAAAATGAACGTGACAGGTCGAAATTAATGCTAATTTTGGCAGTCCCAACCATAATAGTTTTATTTCTCAAAAATGCTACATTGAATTCCCAAGCTCGAAACTTTCAAAACTGAAAGAGCAAAAGTGAAGCTTACTGGGCCGTGGCGTTTTCCTCCAAAAATGTATATACCAGATTCCGTTTTCGTACCTCAAACATTGCCTATATTTCAACGTCCCGTTTATGGCGCTCTGTATACCTGTTTAAAACCAAATTTGAAAAATAACTACAAAAGTTACAGAAAAATAAATAGTACAGTAGAAAAGACCAAGAAACGTTTATTACTGTTACTGGATGTCGTTGTTGTAGAGCTAGAGGTGAACACACGCCGACCGTTCAAAGTTGGCTTATAATTTAGCCGAAAATTTTCAGTCGTCAGGCGGGTTTTTAAAAACTGCAAATTTCTCCTAAAATAAAAATCGCTGGAACTTTTTAGCATTTTTCCCTAAAAGAGGTCATCGAAAGGAATGATATGGCGAAGGAAAATAAAATTTCGATTTTTTTTCAACTGTCGGGAGATTCTCGGTCCTTACGGACATCCTCTCTTAAATAGTTCTACCTATCTTGGTTATACCATCATTTTTTGTAGCACTCATTTTTAAATTAAAATTGGGTAATATAGGCGAACACCAAGAGAAATTTGTTTGTCTGACTTTGTATCTTTCTCTAAAACTTTCATAGTTAGTTTTCATTGATAAAGAAAAAGAGTTATTATTATATCTTTCGAGGTCGGGAATCTAATTCGAACGATCAGGTAGTGAATTCTAAAATAAAACAACCAATAAACACCCGGCTCACAGCCAAACCAGACAATGAAATTTGACTAATTAGAAACATTTGTTCCTAGAATCGCTTGTGTCAATGCGAGTTTATGTGATAGTTAGTCTAACTGAAAATATGGAAGATGTTTGCTGTTCGTTCACATCGTTTGGTTGGAGATAGCTGTTGGCATGATCGGAAAGACATAAAAGACCGAAAAGACACTCTCTTTTATCGTGTTTACCTCTTCATGTTTCCGAAAATGAAGTCGAGTTCACTTTGTGTCGCGCTGGTATATTTTCAAATCCTGCAAACATAGATACTTGGCAAGAGAAAATGAGGTAAGAGAAGGAATCCCTGGTACCCCATCATGTGCCCCGTTAATTCTATTTTTAGATCGAAGCTATTTTTAGCTTTAGTTTACCATGCCCGCGCAACCACTCTTGACTTGTAGAATTTTAAAATACTCAACCTTACCTTGGTTTTTTCCTTTCAAAAACTTTTTATTTGTTGTCATTACTGCGATTCTCAGTATTATTCGAACTCAGACATTCAAGCAGTCGGCTGGAACTTGGTTTTTCGCTGCCGTCAATCGACATAAAAAATCAGTAAACTTAAAAATAAAAGTCAGAAGGTCGACCCACCAAATGGAAACCAAATATGATTTTGAGCTAAATTATGGATCATTTGGTCGAAGAATGTATTTAGTTTGGAATTCGTTTGAGTTTTGAATTTGATTCACGGGTAGCGAAAAACCAAGTCCAGCCGACTGTTTTGAATGTCTGAGTTCGCATAATACTGAGAACCGCAGTAAAAAGAAAAGCAAAATACTACACAGCTTCTGCTCCAAGATAACAAAGCAGTGGTCGCACGATTTCTATGATGTTTTACATGCAAAGTCTGCACTGAATACAAATACAAAACTGCATGAGCGAAACAATATCGTCAACTCTCTGAGAAAAGGCCACAATTTAATTATCTAAGATTCATTGAAGGATTTTACGAATACTCAGGCGAATTGAGCAAAATTAAGGTGCTACAAATATAAACTACACAACGATCAAAGTCAAAGCAATCACGAAAACAAACTCTAAAGTTAAAGTGGTCTTTCTGCAGTCCTACAAGACGCCGGCTACAACAAATTATCGGTTTTCTCTGTCGAAGGACACGGCAAACTGAAGCTGTTTTCCTCTATTTAGAATCGTCTCAAGTGTCCCAAATTCACAATAATTTCAGTCAAATCCCAAAAGGATAATTTGGTAAAATCCTTTATTGAGTTGTCGAAGTAAAAATTTGTAAAATCTTCGCTAAGTTGAGAAGATTTTCTTCGCTTGACTTCGCTCAATTCAAAACCTGATTCAAAACCGTGCGTAACGGCCTCCGCGACCTCGCCTTATATGATCTGACCAATCACGTTCCGTTCTAAAGATAGATTGATTCTAAAAATAGCATTAACGGGGCACATGATGGGTCAAGACCCCAATACCAGGGATTCCTTCTCTTACCTAATTTTCTCTTGTACTTGGTCAATTTGTCCACACCATCGCTCAAAGCTATAGGACTAGGTTGGAGCAGAGGGTCAAATACAAGATGCAGGGTTCCCGTGTCGAACTCTGAATAAATTATGCAAATCGCTTGATCTCGCCGACGGGTAATTTAGGTGAATTTGTCGAAACTTTGAAGCTCTGAAACATCACGCAAAAGAATTTACCCAAACAAATTTTAAAGGATCCTAACAGTACATCATTTCAACTTTACAATACCTTGTTTTGGGATAATAATTTTGCGTAGCACATGGAAAAAATATTGTTTTGTTTTTACCCTACTTTTATTGTAGTAAAATATATACTTCGGAAATAAATTTAGAAAAATACGAAATCTTCCATAAAAATCGCCAAAACTCCACCAAGTAAAAGTTAAGATATCACTCAGTCCCAGGTAGTTCCATTAGTTCGCTAGATTATATAGTTTTGACGTGAGACGCTCTTAAATCAAGTGTATACAATATGCAAATCGCTTGATCTCGCCGATCGGTCATTTTGGTGAATTTCTCGAAACTTTGAAGTTCTGAAACATCACGCAAAAGAATTTACCCAAACAAATTCTAAAGGATCCTAACAGTACATCATTTCAACTTTACAATACCTTGTTTTGGGACGATAATTTTGCGTAGCACGTGGAAAAAATATTTTTTGTTTTTACCCTACTTTTATTGTAGTAAAATATATACTTCGGAAATAAATTTTAGAAAAATACGAAATATTACATAAAAATCGCCAAAACTCCACCAAGTAAAAGTTAAGATATCACTCAGTCACAGGTAGTTCCATTACTTCGCTAGATTATATAGTTTTGACGTGAGACGCTCTTAAAGTTGACATAATTTATCGGCCGGCAAAGGGTCAAATTGAGGCGAAAACTATTTTTGTCATTTTTCTCGAAAACAAAGCCATATTTCGCCAAACAAACTATACAGTGGTTTGTTTTACATTAAGGCCTACCTAAGTCTAAAATATGAGCGAAATCGATTTTTTGACTTGTGCCACCAGATGTCTGATTTTTGCTGACAGGTACTCTTAATGGTCATGCAAAAAATATTGGCTGATTTTAGTGTCAGTGTTGTAGGTTTGTCAACACTCATGACGAATTTATAATACCTTTATGCTCTTTAATTCCGTATATTCAGTATATGATAGAAGTTTGTGAATTATTTAGTCTAAAGTCGAGGAAGATTTGATTACATAAAATTAACACTCAATTTGTTTAGAAATAAAGAATGTATGTACTTGATGTTTGATTTAGTATACTTTATATCATATATACATGTATATTGTAATATTGTTTAGAATTTGTATATCTTTTTTATAAAGCATCAACAGCAGATATTTCAATATTATTATTATTAGGTTTAACCTAAAATAATAATAATGAAATATCTGCTCAGTGTTGGTGCTTTATAAAAAGATATACACAAATTCTTGGTAATTAGAATATTTCCGGTTGCGCTTCTAAGAATTCTCGTCGCGCCATAAAATTGCCACTCAGCAAATTCCTTTCTGTTATTGGGAATAGCAATGCGTGACACATTTCTTGGAGAACGATTTCTGGGAACTGATATCGATTATACAAAAGGTTATCGATTCTGATAAAATATCATAGCAGCTTGTATTCTAAGAATTTATACTTATCTGTACACTGACACCGGAAAGCCAGGTACAAGCAGAAATACTACTGACCAAACTATTGAGTTTACCAGCTTCAGTTTTATTTCAAATCCGAATATAATGGCAGCTGAATTCAAAGTTCTGATATACAAATCAGAGTACCGCCAAATACAGGCTTGGACCGCTAAGTTTCCAAACCGCGAGACAGGAGGAGATTTGTTTGGCTTGTGGTTAGACGAGCGCACTGCAGTAGTACAACTCGTACTTGGACCAGGAAAAAACTGCAGAAGAACAAGTGTTTCTTTCTACCAAGACGTAGAGTACCTTGAACGAGTTGGTAATCAGTTGACCACTAAAGAAGGTCTGTGTCATATTGGAGAATGGCACTCGCATCATACACTTGGTTTGATGAGACCGAGTGGTGGAGACGAGAACACTGTTTGGTCCAACATGCATCGATATGGTCTACATCGCTTCTTTCTGTTCATTGCTACAATAAACCGGTACCGTAGGTCCTATGGTGTCGACGTTAATTGTTTTCTCTTCAATACTAGGCATCAATCGGGTCATCAACGACGAAGACAATGGTGGAATGTGGATGCTCCGAAGGAGGGTAGTTTCGAGTTGATGAAGGCTGGAGAAAGTAGTCCTTTTCGATTGAAGCTGGAAGCGGATCTTTTAGCAATAGGATCTGAATCTAACAACAAGAAAAACAATCGTTCCATCACTTCCGTGAAACATGAAAACCAAGTCAGCAAGTCTAAAAAGTCATATTCTTGTAGCGAGAATCAAACCACATGCAATGACAATAACATGAGTACAAACTTGAATAATTCAGATTCAAATAACCATCAAAGTGAAACAAAGAACGTAGCACTCGAAGATGATACAAATGATGATAACGATGAGGCGGCACTGTCTTTGGAATCGAAAACTGGCCAACCAATACACATCTGCAGAGATACAAAACCAACAGACACGAAGGACGATACTCATGATGATTCTAATGATGTACATGTAAGTGATGAGAATAAAGGTTCGCCAAATGAAGGCGGAAAAGAAACTGAAATGAGCCATTTAGTGACAGACCAAAATCCAGATGAAGAGGACATTGGCAAGACAACTACATCATGTTCCAAAATACTAGGCGACTTGTTTTGTCCACAAAAATAGAAAACTGAATTAACTCAAAACCATACAGCCTTATAACGATGTAAATGAACCAATTGATACCAATGGATATTTTATAATAATCACAATAGGTCAGTAATCATCAATACATGCAGAAAATATATAGGCATCAAATGTAAAAAAATATCAAATATCAAGGAAATTATAAAATCCTTGAAAAACATTTTAGTGAAACGTAAATACTTTATTGTTTATCATTACAGTTGTAGAAATACTTCATTGCTTTTCGTGGATTGTAAATGCTAGATAAATATTAAGCCAACAATAAATAAACATGGAAAATAATGCTTGTGGAAAGAAATGTAAACACAACAAGTGAATGTCAAGTAGAGCAAAGTGTCACACAACAAATCTTTCAAGCAAAGCTTCTTGGAAATGACGTCACAGGCGAAAGTCCCAAAATAGCATTGCGCGAAGGGAATTTCCCGAATTCTGAGAAGCAGTTGACTTGCGAAGGCACAGTGTTCAGTATTCTCTTGTAACATTCTACAAATCGAATAAAGCCGGAGAAAGGCACAATGAGTTCACAAAGGCAAAAAATCGAAAACTTCATGGAAAGTCCTGGCAGCAGTGAAACTATGGTGTTTGATCCTACAACGGGTAAGCTGACGGTGCAAAGCAAAGTAGAAACGCAACGACGACAACAACAACCAGGAGGAGCGGATAGACAAGTAATGTTGGACATGAACAAGCAAGGGCCTGGTGGATTCTTTTTGGTACAAATATAGCTGTCAACCTGACACAATGAACATGGACATATTAATGCACATAGATGATATCTAGCTTACTTGTTTCTAGTCACGAACTTTAATACAGTGGTCACCATACAGCGATGGACAAAACAACATATATCAACCAAGTACTTCAAGTGGTTTTGTTCGTAAATTATCTCGATGTTTACTCGCTATGATGAACTGGTCTTAGTGCTGCAGCGGATTTGCATTAGTATATGAGATAAATCAGATTGTAATTTTGAAAACGTAACACTGATCTCCTGTAAAATTAGCGAAAGTCAGTTACCGTGTTATCATTAAAAACACCAATCGATTGCAGTTCTAGTTGTTCTTAGTATCTGTACATACTCTCTTATTGCAGTTTAGTGAGCGTTCTTGTAGGCGTGGTGTAGTATGTACTTTGAAGGGATCTCAACGATATACTTTAATGAATTGCCGGTGAATAATTACTGTATTACAGTCTAACTGAAAGGTAGTCATGTTCAGACTTGCATTATCTTGACTGACCAGTTCTTGCAGATATAAAAACAAGCATGATTGGGAAGTGAATCAGTAAGTGCCGCCGCCATAAAATACTTAACCCGGCCTGAGCGCAGTATTTGAAATTAACATTTATTTTCCCAATTCCAATCAGAGAAAATATTTCATTCACTAATTATTCGACTTAACTTATAAAGTGAGAGAGATTTGATGTGCAGATTTGATGTACTAATTAGAACTTTCAAAGTGTGCGTAGACTTTTTATATCAGTTCATTGATTTTAGAATGGTATGGGGATATTTTATGTACTAACATTTGTAGGGGCACTAATGTGTTCATATGAGTGTGTCGAAGCATGCGCACACAAAATTCTCTCCTGTTGGGTTGCAAAAAAGGGAAATTTCCCGAATTTTTATAATCAATCGAGTGATTGAAACCTGTTCATCAGCTGCCATGCTGCGTACTGCACGCCGATTGGTTCTTTTTAAACTGACATATCAGTACCTAATAATCGTTGCGAATATGATAAGTTTCCCTTCAAAAGTGCTGAGTTGCTAAAACGTATTGAGATCGTCGTTTCAGGTGAAGAACTATTATTTAAAATGGGATCCTATTCAGAACCTCAATATGTCTTTAATCCTGCTACATGCCAGTTAATGGCGGTAAAAGACGAGTCCAACCATCATTTATCATCAAGAGAGTCTTTTATCAGAGATTACAGTGATGTTGAATTTAATCCAGCACAGTGCAAACTTGTAGCGACTGGAACAATAAATGCAGCAGAAATGAAGGCAACAAACGAAAAATCGTATTCAGTCGAAGAAATGGAATTCATCCCTTCTGCTTGCCGTCTGGAACGAAAAACCGCCACACCACTAAAGAGAGAGATTCGAGAACCAAGTGCAACAGAGACAATTGGTTTTGACAAGACGATGGGAAAACTGAAGAAGGAACAAAACCACAGCCACAACAAACCGGCTACTAAAACGACCAAAGCAAATCAAGTTATGGTCGGCATGAATAGAAGAGGAACTGGAGGATTCTTCTAAAAAGATAATGACGAATTCAAACTATTTTAAAGTATGGAACTGTATTGCAAACACTTTAGCTTATTAGATGTAGGTGACTTGTAATTTCATTAGACGTTTTCATTTTGTAATATTTTAATGTTTAATTTAATGTTAGCGTGATAACTGGCTTCTAGAAGCATAAAATATTTTAGTATATAGACGGCATACTTAAATTTGGATCAATGGGCACTATAGAGCAATAGACAAATAATAAAAAATAAAAATAATTCACATTTTTAAAGTGTCAATATATATGTATTTAGTTGAAAATGTGGTAGTTGTAGTCAGGCATGTTAAGCGAAAAAATGAAGAACTAGAAATGTTGTCACTGACTAGAAATTTAATTTGGACGTTTCGGTTGATGCTACTAATATGTTCTTTGATGCGTGTTTTTAATTAACGAACATGTTTATTTCCCTTGTGTATATAACAGTTTGTGTAAGTGATCCACATTATCATAGCCTGTCATAACATCGCTGCTGAGGAAGGTTGTAGCATCAACCGAAACGTCCACATTAAATTTCTAGTCAGTGACAACATTTCTAGTTCTTCATTTTTACATATATGTATTTAGCAGTAAGTACTGCTCAGTTGGGGACACGACTCTCACACTCACTTCTTACTATATTCTGATATTCTGTGCACCCAACACTCATCTCAATAGTTGTTTTTTTATTGAGGGAGGAAAACCGGAGTACCCGGAGAAAAACCCTCGAAGCAAGGAAGAGAACGGTCCAGGAGTTGAACTAGGCACCACAGCGGTGAAACCACTCGGCCACCCAAGCTTCCCTACATAGTATTACAGTACTTGTAAATTAATAACACTGCTTCACTTTTCATCATTTTTAATTATAAAATAACTATGATATAACGCGCGCTCTGATTGGTCAAAGGATGCGTATTCCGCGTGCTTTATGAGAGCACACAGCACGCGCGCGCAGATATTCAAACATTTTCGTAACGAACAAAATTGAAAACTTGCTTTAAAATCATAATTGTATTTTATAAAAGAAATAGAAAACTTGCCCGTTGTGCTATGTGCAGATTTATAGCACTTGGAGACTGATCAGAACACTAGAGAAGTGCCGTGCTTCTCTTAACACTTCTCTCGTGTTCTGATCAGTCCCCGCGTGCTATAAATCTGCACATAGCACGCGCGCTCGTTTTCTATTTCTTCAATAAATATTTTTTAAATACAGGTAATTGCGTGATACATTTTACGTTTCATTCAGTACTGATGTCACTGATTCACGACAAATATATATACAATAGTGCCGCTCTTTAATGTATTGCCGTATCTTTGTTGAAAACACATTAGAAAAATAATCGAACGTTGTAGCAACTGATCGGATCGATGTCTATCTTCTCGATGTCTATCGTTAAATAAGCAACTTGTGAAACATACATAATCATTGCTAACATTTATACGTATCTTCAACCTATTGATTTTTATTGTCGAGCATAGGTTGCATTTGCATGTGCATTTGCATAGGTTGCATTGAAGATACGTATAAATTTTAGCAATGAAGAATCCAACCTACAAATACACACTATAGATACATAATCATGTTCATGTAACTTGCGGCATTTTTCCAGCAATTGATGTTCTAAGGGAATTTCCCGCTCCAACTACGATCTTTCTAGAAATATTCACGCGATCTAGATTGGATATTGTAATATGTATATATCTCAGCTTTGAGGGCCACAAGTTTATTAGCTTTGCTATTGCGCGCTATACTCGTTAAATAAAGACTTTACTCACTCACTCACTCGCTTACTTACTTACTTACTTACTTACCGATGTATACAATAAATTGTCTCACTACACTGACGACACTACACACTATACTGATGACACTATGCCCTACACTGATGGCAATACACTGATGGCACTACGCACTACACTGATGGCACTACGCACTACACTGATGGCAGTACACACTACACTGATGACACTACGCACTACACTGATGGCACTACGCACTACACTGATGGCACTACACTGATAGCCCTACGCACTACACTGATGGCAATACGCACTACACTGGTGGCACTACGCACTACGCACTACACTGATGACGCTACGCACTACACTGATGGCACTACGCACTACACTGATAGCACTATGCACTACACTGATAGCACTACGCACTACACTGATGGCACTACGCACTACACTGATGGCACTACGCACAACACTGATAGCACTATGCACTACACTGATGGCACTACACACTACACTGATGACACTATGCACTACACTGATGGCAATACACTGATGGCACTACGCACTACACTGATGGCACTACGCACTACACTGATGGCAGTACACACTACACTGATGACACTACGCACTACACTGATGGCACTACGCACTACACTGATGGCACTACACTGATAGCCCTACGCACTACACTGATGGCAATACGCACTACACTGGTGGCACTACGCACTACGCACTACACTGATGACGCTACGCACTACACTGATGGCACTACGCACTACACTGATAGCACTATGCACTACACTGATAGCACTACGCACTACACTGATGGCACTACGCACTACACTGATGGCACTACGCACAACACTGATAGCACTATGCACTACACTGATGGCACTACACACTACACTGATGACACTATGCACTACACTGATGGCACTACGCACTACACTGATAGCACTATGCACTACACTGATGGCACTACGCACTACACTGATAGCACTACGCACTACACTATTGGAAGTACGCACTACACTGATGGCACTACGCACTACACTGATAGCACTACGCACTACACTGATAGCACTATGCACTACACTGATAGCACTACGCTCTACACTGATAGCACTACACTGATGGCACTACACTGATGGCACTACGCACTACACTGATAGCACTACGCACTACTCTGATGACACTACGCACTACACTGATGGCACTACACACTACACTGATGGAACTACACTGATGGCACTACACTGATGGCACTACGCACTACGCACTACACTGATGACACTACGCACTACACTGATGACACTACGCACTACATTGATAGCACTACGCACTACTCTGATGACACTACGCACTACACTGATGGCACTACACAATACACTGATGGCACTACACTGATGGCAATACGCACTACGCACTACACTGATGACACTACGCACTACACTGATGACACTACGCACTACACTGATGGAACTACACACTACACTGATGGCACTACACACTACACTGATGGCATTACACACTACACTGATGGCACTACGCACTACACACTACACTAATGACACTACGCACTACACTGATGGCACTACGCACTACACTGATAGCACTACGCACTACTCTGATGACACTACGCACTACACTGATGGCACTACACAATACACTGATGGCACTACACTGATGGCACTACGCACTACGCACTACACTGATGACACTACGCACTACACTGATGACACTACGCACTACGCACTACACTGATGACACTACGCACTACACTGATGACACTACGCACTACACTGATGGCACTACACTGATGGCACTACACACTACACTGATGGCACTACACACTACACTGATGGCACTACGCACTACACACTACACTAATGACACTACGCACTACACTGATGGCACTACGCACTACACTGATAGCACTACACTGATGGCACTACGCTCTACACTGATAGCACTACACTGATGGCACTGCGAACTACACTGATAGCACTACGCACTACACTGATAGCACTACACTGATAGCACTACGCTCTACACTGATAGCACTACACTGATGGCACTACGCACTACACTGATAGCACTACACTGATGGCACTACGCACTACACTGATAGCACTACATTGATGGCACTACGCACTACACTGATAGCACTACACTGATGGCACTGCGTACTACACTGATAGCACTACGCACTACACTGATAGCACTACACTGATAGCACTACGCTCTACGTCTGATAGCACTAACCTGATGGCACTACACTGATGGAACTGCGCACTACACTGATAGCACTACGCACTACACTGATAGCACTACACTGATAGCACTATGCACTACACTGATGGCACTACGCACTACACTGATGGCACTACACTGATGGCGCTACGCACTACACTGATAGCACTACGCACTACTCTGATGACACTACGCACTACACTGATGGCACTAGACACTACACTGTTGGCACTACACTGATGGCACTACGCACTACGCACAACACTGATGACACTACGCACTACACTGATGGCACTACGCACTACACTGATAGCACTATGCACTACACTGATAGCACTACGCTCTACACTGATAGCACTACACTGATGACACTACACTGATGGCACTACACACTACACTGATGACACTACGCACTACACTGATGGCACTACTCACTACACTGATAGCACTACACTGATGGCACTACACTGATGTCACTTCGCACTACACTGATAACACTACACTGATGGCACTACACACTACACTGATGACACTACGCACTACACTGATAGCACTACACTGATGGCACTACACTGATGTCACTGCGCACTACACTGATAGCACTACGTACTACACTGATAGCACTACACTGATAGCACTACGCTCTACACTGATAGCACTACACTGATGGCACTACGCACTACACTGATAGCACTATGCACTACACTGATGGCACTACGCACTACACAGATGGCACTACACACTACACTGATGGCACTATGCACTACACTGATGGCACTACGCACTACACTGATAGCACTATGCACTACACTGATAGCACTACGCACTACACTGATAGCACTTGGCACTACACTGATGGCACTACACACTACACTGATGGCACTACGCACTACAATGATGGCACTACGCACTACACTGATGGCACTACGCACTACACTGATGGCACTACACACTACACTGATGGCACTACACACTACACTGATGGCAGTACACACTACACTGATGGCACTACGCACTACACTGATGGCACTACACACTACACTGATGGCAGGACACACTATACTGATGGCACTACACACTACACTGATGGCACTACACACTATACTGATGGCACTACACACTACACTGATGGCACTACACACTACACTGATGGCACTACGCACTACACTGATAGCACTACACTGATGGCACTACACTGATGGCACTGCGCACTACACTGATAGCACTACACTGATGGCACTACACTGATAGCACTACGCTCTACACTGATAGCACTACACTGATGACACTACACTGATGGCACTACACACTACACTGATGACACTACGCACTACACTGATGGCACTACTCACTACACTGATAGCACTGCACTGATGGCACTACACTGATGTCACTGCGCACTACACTGATAGCACTACGTACTACACTGATAGCACTACACTGATAGCACTACGCTCTACACTGATAGCACTACACTGATGGCACTACGCACTACATTGATAGCACTATGCACTACACTGATGGCACTACGCACTACACAGATGGCACTACACACTACACTGATGGCACTATGCTCTACACTGATGGCACTACGCACTACACTGATAGCACTATGCACTACACTGATAGCACTACGCACTACACTGATAGCACTACGCACTACACTGATGGCACTACACACTACACTGATGGCACTACGCACTACAATGATGGCACTACGCACTACACTGATGGCACTACGCACTACACTGATGGCACTACACACTACACTGATGGCACTACACACTACACTGATGGCACTACACTGATGGCACTACACACTACACTGATGGCACTACACACTATACTGATGGCACTACACTGATGGCACTACACTGATGGCACTACACACTACACTGATGGCACTACGCACTACATTGATAGCACTACACTGATGGCACTACACTGATGGCACTGTGCACTACACTGATAGCACTACACTGATGGCACTACACTGATAGCACTACGCACTACACTGATAGCACTACACTGATAGCACTACGCTCTACACTGATAGCACTACACTGATGGCACTACACTGATGGCACTACGCACTACACTGATAGCACTATGCACTACACTGATGGCACTACGCACTACACTGATGGCACTACGCACTACACTGATAGCACTACACTGATGGCACCACACTGATGGCACTACGCACTACATTGATGGCACTACGCACTACACTGATGGCACTACGCACTACACTGATAGCACTACACTGATAGCACTACGCTCTACACTGATAGCACTACACTGATGGCACTACGCACTACACTGATAGCACTATGCACTACACTGATGGCACTACGCACTACACAGATGGCACTACACACTACACTGATGGCACTATGCACTACACTGATGGCACTACGCACTACACTGATAGCACTATGCACTACACTGATAGCACTACGCACTACACTGATAGCACTTGGCACTACACTGATGGCACTACACACTACACTGATGGCACTACGCACTACAATGATGGCACTACGCACTACACTGATGGCACTACGCACTACACTGATGGCACTACACACTACACTGATGGCCCTACGCACTACACCGATGGCACTACGCACTACATTGATGGCACTACGCACTACACTGATGGCACTACGCACTACACTGATGGCACTACACACTACACTGATGGCACTACACTGATTGCGCTACGCACTGCACTGATAGCACTACGCACTACACTGATGACACTAAGCACTACACTGATGGCACTACACACTACACTGATGGCACTACACTGATGGCACTACACACTACACTGATGGCACTACACACTATACTGATGGCACTACACTGATGGCACTACACTGATGGCACTACACACTACACTGATGGCACTACGCACTACACTGATAGCACTACACTGATGGCACTACACTGATGGCACTGCGCACTACACTGATAGCACTACACTGATGGCACTACACTGATAGCACTACGCACTACACTGATAGCACTACACTGATAGCACTACGCTCTACACTGATAGCACTACACTGATGGCACTACACTGATGGCACTACGCACTACACTGATAGCACTATGCACTACACTGATGGCACTACGCACTACACTGATGGCACTACGCACTACACTGATAGCACTACACTGATGGCACTACACTGATGGCACTACGCACTACATTGATGGCACTACGCACTACACTGATGGCAGTACACACTACACTGATGGCACTACGCACTACACTGATGGCACTACACACTACACTGATGGCAGTACACACTATACTGATGGCACTACACACTACACTGATGGCACTACACACTATACTGATGGCACTACAATGATGGCACTACACTGATGGCACTGCACACTACACTGATGGCACTACGCACTACATTGATAGCACTACACTGATGGCACTACACTGATGGCACTGTGCACTACACTGATAGCACTACACTGATGGCACTACACTGATAGCACTACGCACTACACTGATAGCACTACACTGATAGCACTACGCTCTACACTGATAGCACTACACTGATGGCACTACACTGATGGCACTACGCACTACACTGATAGCACTATGCACTACACTGATGGCACTACGCACTACACTGATGGCACTACGCACTACACTGATAGCACTACACTGATGGCACCACACTGATGGCACTACGCACTACATTGATGGCACTACGCACTACACTGATGGCACTACACTATTGGCCCTACGCACTACACTGATGGCACCACGCACTACATTGATTGCACTACGCACTACACTGATGGCACTACGCACTACACTGATAGCACTACACTGATGGCACTACACTGATGTCACTGCGCACTACACTGATAGCACTACGTACTACACTGATAGCACTACACTGATAGCACTACGCTCTACACTGATAGCACTACACTGATGGCACTACGCACTACACTGATAGCACTATGCACTACACTGATGGCACTACGCACTACACAGATGGCACTACACACTACACTGATGGCACTATGCACTACACTGATGGCACTACGCACTACACTGATAGCACTATGCACTACACTGATAGCACTACGCACTACACTGATAGCACTTGGCACTACACTGATGGCACTACACACTACACTGATGGTACTACGCACTACAATGATGGCACTACGCACTACACTGATGGCACTACGCACTACACTGATGGCACTACACACTACACTGATGGCACTACACACTACACTGATGGCAGTACACACTACACTGATGGCACTACGCACTACACTGATGTCACTACACACTACACTGATGGCACTACACACTACACTGATGGCAGTACACACTACACTGATGGCACTACGCACTACACTGATGGCACTACACACTACACTGATGGCAGTACACACTATACTGATGGCACTACACACTACACTGATGGCACTACACACTATACTGATGGCACTACACTGATGGCACTACACTGATGGCACTACACACTACACTGATGGCACTACGCACTACATTGATAGCACTACACTGATGGCACTACACTGATGGCACTGTGCACTACACTGATAGCACTACACTGATGGCACTACACTGATAGCACTACGCACTACACTGATAGCACTACACACTACACTGATGGCACTACGCACTACACTGATGGCACTACGCTCTACACTGATAGCACTACACTGATGGCACTACACTGATGGCACTACGCACTACACTGATAGCACTATGCACTACACTGATGGCACTACGCACTACACTGATGGCACTACGCACTACACTGATAGCACTACACTGATGGCACTACACTGATGGCACTACGCACTACATTGATGGCACTACGCACTACACTGATGGCACTACACTATTGGCCCTACGCACTACACTGATGGCACCACGCACTACATTGATTGCACTACGCACTACACTGATGGCACTACGCACTACACTGATAGCACTACACTGATGGCACTACACTGATGTCACTGCGCACTACACTGATAGCACTACGTACTACACTGATAGCACTACACTGATAGCACTACGCTCTACACTGTTAGCACTACACTGATGGCACTACGCACTACACTGATAGCACTATGCACTACACTGATGGCACTACGCACTACACAGATGGCACTACACACTACACTGATGGCACTATGCACTACACTGATGGCACTACGCACTACACTGATGGCACTACGCACTACACTGATGGCACTACACTGATGTCACTGCGCACTACACTGATAGCACTACGTACTACACTGATAGCACTACACTGATAGCACTATGCACTACACTGATGGCACTACGCACTACACAGATGGCACTACACACTACACTGATGGCACTATGCACTACACTGATGGCACTACGCACTACACTGATGGCACTACACACTACACTGATGGCACCACGCACTACATTGATTGCACTACGCACTACACTGATGGCACTATGCACTACACTGATAGCACTACACTGATGGCACTACACTGATGGCACTACGCACTACACTGATGGCACTACGTACTACACTGATAGCACTACACTGATAGCACTACGCTCTACACTGATAGCACTACACTGATGGCACTACGCACTACACTGATAGCACTATGCACTACACTGATGGCACTACGCACTACACAGATGGCACTACACACTACACTGATGGCACTATGCACTACACTGATGGCACTACGCACTACGCTGATAGCACTACACTGATGGCACTACACTGATGGCACTGCGCACTACACTGATAGCACTACACTGATGGCACTACACTGATAGCACTACGCACTACACTGATAGCACTACACTGATAGCACTACGCTCTACACTGATAGCACTACACTGATGGCACTACACTGATGGCACTACGCACTACACTGATAGCACTATGCACTACACTGATGGCACTACGCACTACACTGATGGCACTACGCACTACACTGATAGCACTACGCACTACACTGATGACACTACGCACTACACTGATGGCACTACATACTACACTGATGGCACTACACTGATGGCACTACGCACTACGCATTACACTGATGGCACTACGCACTACACTGATAGCACTATGCACTACACTGATAGCACTACGCTCTACACTGATAGCACTACACTGATGACACTACACTGATGGCACTACACACTACACTGATGACACTACGCACTACACTGATGGCACAACGCACTACACTGATAGCACTACACTGATGGCACTACACTGATGGCACTGCGCACTACACTGATAGCACTACGCACTACACTGATAGCACTACACTGATAGCACTACGCTCTACACTGATAGCACTACACTGATGGCACTACACTGATGGCACTGCGCACTACACTGATAGCACTACGCACTACACTGATGGCACTATACACTACACTGATGGCACTACGCACTACACTGATTGCACTACGCACTACACTGATAGCACTACGCACTACACTGATAGCACTACGCACTACACTGATGGCACTACACACTACACTGATGACACTACGCACTACACTGATGGCCCTACGCACTACACCGATGGCACTACGCACTACATTGATGGCACTACGCACTACACTGATGGCACTACGCACTACACTGATGGCACTACACGCTACACTGATGGCACTACACACTCCATGGCTCAAGTGTTTAGGGAAACCCCCTTAATTTTGCGTACATCACTCCCACGAATTTAATGAATAAAATCCTACTCGCCGCCTTGTATCCAATACAAGAAACAGTATTATCACTCACTCAACCAATCATGATTTATATGGTGACCGTTCCTTCTCCCGCTAAGTCTGGAAGAAGCCATTGACACTTTTAAATCTGATCTCAAAACATTTTTATTCACCAGTTAAGGCGGACTACCACAGGTAACCCGAGTAATTATATTAATCTCTGAAAACACATTAGTTTTTTTCGTACGGCTAGATGCTCCTTACTTCCTTATTAGGTCATATTATCACTCACTAGTGGATCAAGTGTTTAGGGAAACCCCCTTCATTTTTAATGAATACGTAGCATCAACCATCGCTTCCAGGAATTGCGTGTTTACATCTGCTAAACAGCTGCAATGTCCGTGACTGAAGTCATGTAGTTATTTTCCGAGAGGATTCCAAACTATTTTAATTAAGCGGCTTTTCATTTGGTTTATTTGGTTCGGTCTTATATATATGATATATATATACTCAATCTGCAGACAGTACTGTTTCGCTCTTTGTGAGCTCATCAGTGCAGAACAGAGGTTTCAGACTGAACCTTAGCTATGAAGCAAGCAAGCATGCAACAAGGCAGTTTAAAAGGTTCATTGTACCATGCCAAAGTGCTCAAACTACAGAGTAGTGGGCCAGCATTAATGCAAACAGAGCAATGGTACAATCTGAAGAAGAGTGCTCAACAAAACCAAAGTTAAGGAGCTATAATACTATATATATATATATATATATGAGGACTGTTATTACAAAACGGGTCTTCGTCAAGAAGACTCCTTTTAAGAAAACAGTCCTCATTATCATTGTATCAAAATCACCTAGCATGTTGTTTTAGCTTGAACTTTGGCTGTTCTTTGAAAGTACAGGTCACTTCTTCACATTCTCATGATTCTCAGACCTCATATTATTGTATTAAAATCACCTAACATGTTGTTTTAGCTTGAACTTTGGCTGTTCTTTGAAAGTACAGGTCACTTCTTCACATTCTCATGATTCTCAGATCTCATATTATTGTATTAAAATCACCTAGCATGTTGTTTTAGCTTGAACTCTGGCTGTTCTTTGAAAGTACAGGTCACTTCTTCACATTCTCATGATTCTCAGACCTCATATTATTGTATTAAAATCACCTAGCATGTTGTTTTAGCTTGAACTTTGGCTGTTCTTTGAAAGTACAGGTCACTTCTTCACTTTCTCATGATTCTCAGACCTCATATTATTGTATCAAAATCACCTAGCATGTTGTTTTAGCTCGGGCATGCGCAGTATCAAAAAACTCGACATGTCGTTTTACGTGAAAGTATCAGAACGCTTTTTTTGCTGTTGGTTTTCATTTGTGGGTCGATTTGTTTGCTAGGAGTACAACATGAGGACTGTTATTACAAAACGGGTCTTCGTCAAGAAGACTCCTTTTAAGAAAACAGTCCTCATATATATATATGTAGAATAAAGGTAAAACCAAGACACCAACTTGTAACTTTGTACACTGTTTAATTGTACGTTTCGGCCATTCGGCCTTCATCAGCAAGACTGATTTGATCCGCGCGCAGCCAACCGCTAAATCATGTCCACTAGGTGACACAAGAAAACAAGAAAACAACAATAGCGCGCGTGCGCACATACAAAGCGCGCGCTAAAAATGAACCCCAGGAACCTAGAACTAAAGTAAAACTACCACCAAAAAACTAAAGGATGACCCCTATACTGATCAAGAGATTGCTACTAACGCGAACCACCTCAGTCTGCATACAAAAAAATACAATAAACAAACTAAAGATAAGCACCATGAAAAATAATAATAACATTCAATTAAATTGCTATTAATTATTATAGTTAATTCTATTCCTAGAATTAATTTCTAATATTTTATTAAGTCCGAATGGCTGATAAGTAGACAATTGAGTACACCAATATGCTTCTCTGTTAAGTAGGTTTTGTTCTATGTTTTCTAAATTATGTATTGACTCAATGCACATAAAGCTAAAATCCGATAACTTATGAGGTGCACTATTAAAATGTATAGCTACTTCACAAGTGGTTTTCTTAGTTAACATAGCTGACTTGTGATTTCTAAATCTAACCTTAAATTCGTTTCTGGTTGAGCCTACATATTGAACTTGACATTTTTTACATGAAATTAAATAAATTATATTTTTAGATTTACAACTAAGATGTTGTTTGATACAATAAAATCTATTTGTAGAATAACTAGTGTACTTTTTAGATGATTCTAAGTAATTAGTGCAAAGATCACATCTATTCTCACATGTAAAACAACCTACATCATCTAAATTAATTTCATTATAGTTCCTAGTATTCTTAAACTTAGAAGGAGCTAAGATTTCTTTTAAATTTGTTGGTCTTCTATAAGCAGTTATTATTCTATTTTTAGACAAGATATATATATATATATCTTATGTAAGCTGTCACGAAATGCATCGTCTCGAAGACAAAGTCGTGTTATACGCACTGACGGCCGGCTCAAGTGTTTAGGGAAACCCCCGTCAGGTCCCAGAATGTCATTAATATTAATGTTGGACTTGACATCCGCGGTTTCCACGAATTTAATGAATACATTATACATTCCTTTGACACAACATTCATTTCCCGTTGAGAATAACATCTTAAACATTATAATAAAAATATATGGCTTCTACGTCAAGGATTTAATATCGGCCGAGAAGAAATATATTTTTATATCGCCTCACGATTAACTAGAGTATCTCTGGTTGCATAGCGCGCTCAGCATGGGGACGTACTCGTTTGATGATGAGACAGGAAATATTCTTGAGACATGGTTGGACTAAAATTGGCCACTTTTGTGACGATTTTATTTGTACTAATAACAAAGGTTACGCCACGCTTGAGTAATAATAAGTACGGATTGTACGCGCGGCGTAACCATAGAAACTAATTGAACAGAATTAAGTCTCTTCAGCAAAGGTGGGGAAATTAACCGCCAACAGCCACAGAGATGTGGCAACCCCACCAAGAACCCAAGCTGAGCTCGCGTTTGCACTTACGGTATGCATCAATTTCGCATGATAAACATGTATAGCAGCTCATGTCTGACCTATACAAAATCAAGTTACATCAGATGGATAAAATTACTACAAATTCCATGTGGAACACAGTCTATAAAGACCTTTTAAACATGTATAGCAGCTCATGTCTGACCTATACAAAATCAAGTTACATCAGATGGATAATATTACTACAAATAATACACTACAAATTACATGTGGAACACGGTCTATGAAATGTCATTCTAAACATGTATAGCAGCTCATGTCTGACCTATACAAATCAAGTGACATCAGATTGATAAAATTTCGTCAAATAATACACTACAAATTGAGTGACTTTCCTCCCAGAAACTGAGGTCGCAACACAGCGAAAATACACAGCAGCTCATGTCTGACCCGCGCAAGAGCACCAATATTACGACCGACAGTCCTGGATTGGTTGTTTTAACGATTAGCTGATAAAGATGGTGGGCGAATATACAGTTTAAAGGCATCTGAATTCCAACGCCCTAAAGCTCTAATTTGCGCATCTGATAGACCTCGTTCTGCTGCGTGACAGGCTGCACCAATTCGGAAGCTATGGCCTTTGTATCGCGATGTATCTAACCCACAGAAAACCAAGGCTTGGCGCAGTTCTGTGTTAAACTGAGCCACCGTTACTGGCGTGCCGTCGGCGAAACAGAAAAGAGGTCCATTGCCATAGCCCCTGACCTTAAAATAGTCATTTAAAAGTTGGACTGGACAGAAGAGTTCTGAAGACTCTCTGTCTATTAAAATATCAAAGGGACGATTGGCCGTGTTATGTTTAAATTTTGTTATTATTATCTTCACTGTGGTGACCTGACTATCACGTACAAGAAATTTGACTTGTTCGTACTGGACCACCTCGACCGGTCCGGTTCTAGTTTTACTAGCTAGCTCTCCTATTCTAAAGAAACCATAGAAAGCCACCATATACATGGCTGAGTATAGAGAGCGCTGATAGGCCGAAGAGTTAGTATGTGCAAGAGATTTTACAAGTTCATAGAGCAGTGGGCGAGAAATCGGTAATCGAATGTCGGCCTTGCTCCGACGGCTTACAGCTACAAGTAATTTTTGTATGACGAATGCTTTAGTAGGATCAGTGACTCCTTTCATTTTATGCACGTATCCGATGGCCGAAAGATACGAGTTGATAGTTGCTGGGGCCAAACTTCGTGCACAGAGATATGAGACAAACAAGGCGAGACAAGAAGTCGCGACAGGAAACGTTAGATTGGTTTGATGATAATAACGTTGATAAAATTCCCCGAAGACCGCCCATGCTCTATGATACATCTTCTGAGAAGCAGTTGTTAGAGACGAATTAAGTAATTCTTTTAATGTAACGACCAACTCCTCGGAAGTAGGTTCTCGGGTACCTGCGTGGGTGCTTCGTCGGCTTCGGGAAATATTTCCCTGAACGCTTGGATCTGAAATCGAGAGATTAAATCGGCCCTTGTATTGTCAACGCCCGGCACATGCGAAGCCCGAAACATTATGTTGTGTTTCAACGAGGTCAAGACTAGGTCACGTATCAAAACCATGACTAATGGATGTTTAGAGGTTTGTTGATTAATTATCTCAACCACAGCAGCGTTATCAGTAAAGAAATGCACACATTTGTTGGCCATAAAGCTAGCCCACACGTGCAGCGCAATGACTATGGGAAAAAGCTCAAGAAACGTAATATTAATTGATTTCCAATTGTCCGGCCAATCTCCGTAAAACCATTTACTCCCAAAAATGGCGCCATAGCCTTTCGACCCCGCTGCATCTGAGTACATTGTAAGTGGAGGTGATGAGAGCCATCTTTCTTCCAAGAAAAATGTTCTGCCATTAAACTCTTCCAAAAAGGTCAACCAAGTAAGAATGTCAAGCCGAGCCGCTTTAGTTAATCGTATGCGATGATGCGGGCGGCGCCCACCTTTGGTGAGATCAATAAGGCGACGGAGAAAGGCACGGCCAGGAAGTACTACTGAACACGTAAAATTCAGAAGTCCTAATAAAGACTGAAGCTCCCGTAAAGTTACTTTGCGGCGCTTATAAAGGGCCGTCAACATAGTGCGACATTTTAGAAGCTTCTCCTCTGGTAAACGTGCCTCCATAATAACCGAGTCTAGAGTAATACCGGCGAATTGAAGCGTAGTTTCAGGCCCTTCAGTTTTTTCTTGTTCAATGGGAATGCCTAGATGTTGGCACATTAATAAAAATTTATTAAGGTCATCCCTGCACTTGGCCTCAGTTTCAGCGATAAACAAAAAGTCATCAAGAATATGGAGCACGCTCGAGGCACCCAGATGGTGTTTTGATAGCCATTCTAAAGAGGTACTAAAAGCTTCGAAAATCGCGCACGATGATGAACAACCCATAGGCAAGCAACGATCAAAATAATATGAATCATTCCATTTCATACCCAACAGATGGTAGTCATCAGGGTGAATTGGAACAATACGAAAAGCTGATTTGATATCAGTTTTCGCCATATAACAACCCGCTCCAGTGGTTTTAATAACCTGAATTGCATCGCTAATTCTAGCATAATGGACTGAGGAAGTCTCGTAGGGGATAGAATCATTTACCGACGAGCCCTCGGGGTACGACAAATGGTGGATGAGACGAAATTCAGACGGAGTCTTTTTAGGGACTACACCCAAAGGAGAAGAAACGAAATTCAAAAATGGGGGAGAGGAAAAGGGTCCAACAATCCTGCCTGCTTCCCGTTCCTTGCCCAGTTTATTGATAATAACCTGTGGATTTTCCGTTGCACTTTTGAGATTTGGCGAGATAAATGAATGAGAGTGTCCAACGGAACCAATTTTAAAACCTACCGAAAAACCATTGATTAAAAATGTCTTTAACTCAGAGTCATAATCGGAAAGAAGAGTTTTAAGGTGTTCTACTTTTACGGGTGTTACCGGAGGGCTGTTTAGGACTCGCTGAATTCTCTCCGTGTCCGCTAGGCTGCTGTGGGCTGCTGCTACACTGATTTCCCGGGTGCTTTGCGCCGCATCGAAAACATTTGTGGTCGAAGCGACACCCGGAACAGTGCTTGCCAGCGTTAAACGTCCAACAACTGCCCTTTGAAAATGATTGTTGTCGTCCTCGGGGTCGTTGGGTGGACTTGTCGACAGGGGAAGGTTGAAATTTGGCACGAAAAGTCGCTGCTCTGTGCCATAATTCCCAATGTACAATGTCCCACGGGTATTGACCTGGAGCGGATTGTCGTATGAAGCGAAATTGTTCATCGTAAAATGCCCAATCCCCAGCACGAGACGCGATATCCCTCACGACCTCCCCGAACTTCATTAATCCCGGGGTCTCAGTTGGGAACTTCACCGAATAAACAGCAGCATTTAAGCGGCTTCCTAGTGGTACTGTTATGCTCGCAAATATAGGCGAGCGAGGTTCAACTGTTTCAGGTAAAACAGTTAAATCTGAAATAGTACCTGAACCACTGGCAATACTATTGACAGTCGCGCTACTGCCGCCTCAACTTGGTTACCAGGTGTTTCTCGCTGCTGATGATTGGCGAGGGCACTACGCACGGCGGAGCAGATCGTGTCTGCTAAAGCTGATGCGTCAATGGAGGGCCCAGTAGCCGATCCACCATTAACTGCTGGTGGCACTTGAGCTTGTGAAGGGTCGACTTCCACTGCATCGGACGTGCGTGTTCTTTGGCGCTTACGTGGAGGCATGACTTATGATGAAGGAACACATTAATGGTGTTTATACTAATATCAGCTTCAAGTCAAGCTAAACTAGCAATGAAAAGGCAGCGCAAAAATGTTGCATACAGAGATATTGGGTAAAATGCTGATAAAAGGTGCTCATTCCACGAATTTGAGAAAGATATATAAATTATACGTCGGTAATGAGGCAATAACAGGTAAATTGAGTCCAATCATTATGACAAAGGCGCTATTACCGAGTGAATAGGGCGCGCCGATATGGCGGCCGATAAGGATTGTACACTCAATGGTAACATAAAGCGCAAGCTAAAAGCCCTTGAACCACACAAAATGGGATTCTCAAGAATCCACACAATAATTGTCCGAGCGGCTCAAGTGCCGTCACGGAACATAACAATGGTCAAGATAAGAATGATGGACTCAAAAGGCCGACCGAACGCATAACCAAATGTAAATAAATTTCTATACCAAACGGGAAGAGCTACTCTTCTTATCAACGGTCCCGTATAGAATGCAAACATTTAAGCACTGCCCCTCTAATGCTTCGATATAATTTGTGTTGCCCCTCGTTATTGAGGTGTACACCATCGCAGAACAAAATGGGGCGACGTGGATTCCAAAAGCCCCTATGAGGCCAGTATATTACATAGGGTAGGGGTTCTAGGACTGTTTTAAGGTATTTAGCCAGTAACCCGACCTCCCTATTAAATTTTTCAGAATAACTGCGACGCAGTGTCTGACCTACACAGATGAGCTTAACCCCGTGTTCTTCGTGTAAAAGGCGGACAAAATCATCTATTTCTGAACCAACGGTTAAAGCCGTCATACCGCGGCAGGTTAAATCGTTGGTGCCGAGTTGCAAGAAAACAACATCGGGTTTAAAGGCACACACAACATGGAGGTCTAATCGTTTACATTTAGCCACCGTGCGGCCTCCAACACCATGCCAGCGAACGACGGCAGGTTCGGTGATTCGAAAATCTAGCTTAAATTCAGATGAGTGTTCTTCAACAAATTGCCGCAATCGACGTATAAAAGAATGTCCAAGAATAAGAACACGGGGAGGCTCCATAATATAAAGTAATTCCCAGAATACAAAGAAAATTAACTTAACTTCCCTGATATGTTCGAATCAGGTGTGAGTCCACGATGGTATGCACAGCAAAAGGGGCTGAATCATAGCCCTCATGGATCTAAGTAGATCTCACTGCGCACGTGATCAATCTGTGATTGATTCGCTTTAGCCTCCGCCCTTGGACCACGTGCGACGACAAGTGTTGAGTGATATACAAGGATGTGATGCGATATAAAAATGTCATTATACTTTCGCATAATGTTTGCTTTTTAGTACAACATAGCACCTACGTATAATAACATATTGAATCTTTTAAAAAGATTATTATTGATTTTTAACGTTTCAAAGTTGTTTTTTTGTTTGTGTGACTGCATTTTTTTCTTGATGGATTATATAACGTCCAATGGCGTAGAAACGCTGAAAGGTGCGATCCTGAAGGATCATGGGAGTTTCTATTTGCAGCCATATTCTTCAAGTAACATTCAAAGTGAGTTTGCTGAATTATTCGAGAAAATTAAGTGAATTTGCAATTGTTTCTATAAGGACTAATTACAAAATGCGAACATTTTCACGTGCTTGTTTCCATATCTGATACTGGCGTTACGTACAAGCATCAAGAGTTCCAGATTTCCGGTACGCGCGCAATGCATTGTGAGATTGTTACAAAGGAAAAGTGAGCACCAAGTGAGCAAAACCATAGCTTGGGCTCCCTGTGTCTAGAATTGGTGCTCACTTTTCCTTTGTAATAATCTCATGATGCATTGCGTGCGTACCGAATGTCTTCAACTCTTGATGTTGATGCTTGTATAGAAAATAGGTCTGATTTGAATAATTTGCCAACAAAAGACCAGCATGCAATTCGGTCTTGGCTTGACGCTTGTTGGATTGTTGGCGACGTTTTTGTAAATAAGTTTATACACTTCCACGAAAAGTCCCGTTCCTTAGAATTTCAAACAAAAATCAAAGAGCATCACTGAATCATTGTCATTAAATCGATCCGGCCGATTCTTGGTTGGCAGGATTATTCGAGAAAAGAGACTATTTGAACCACTAAGTTAACATAAGAATCGAAGAAGATGAGTTCTCCAGACGAAAGTGGCGCAGTTGAAGAATTTCTACAAAAACATGCTAGAAATAATACAGAAGAGTCTACTAGTTCCGCAGAGGTTCTGGTATTTGATCCAAAGACTTTGAAGATAAAGAAGAAAAAGAAAACAGAAGCTGAACGTGCAGGAGATACTTTGGTGTTTACGGGTATGGCTGTAGATGGATTTTTTCGCATTGAATGATTTTCTGCTGTTGTGGTGTTCAAGGGAAACAACGCACTTCACTAAAGGCCAAAGCCGATCTGCAAAACATTGATAGGAAATAATATATGAGACTGTGATCAAATCACTCTCATTTGAATGATGGTAATCGAGCAAACGAATTGTAGTAGTTAAATACAACCAAGGTAGAACAATTAATATTTCTATAGCATCCAGACTCTGCACAAACAACAATTCCTCATAGGTAACAGATATAGTGGCATATTGGATATTTAGCTGGTCACTCTCCAGAGATCATCAACTGTAGAGTTTACATTGCGATGTGTTCTTATATCGCATATAATAATATGTTAACGTCGTTAAATACTCTGCACAATCACATGATAATGTATTTCTATATCTTCTTCGCCAACATTGTTACATGTAACTGAATTAAAACAACTAGTCATTTTTAATTGTTCTCGAAGTCATCAAACTGCAACGATCAGTATCAAAATATATCAGAATCAAAATGTAATCATGGGTTAGGCCGCGGTCGTTACGTCCATTAAATTCAGTGCTTGAACATCATTATTTTATCAATTTTTGCATGCGAATCCATTTAGATGCCTCGGATTTATCCCATTGTTTATAGCGATAAAACCTCACAGTATCTCATATCCTGACGGGTTTCACATCAAAAGTCATATTAGGCGGTACAGCGGACGGAATCGAAAAATTGTAAAAATAATTATATGTGAAAAACAATATCTGTACATTTCACAACTTGCTGTATTACCATCTAAATATGATGAACACTGATATATTCAATTCAATAAAGTCGCCTAGAAAGTGTAATTAAAAGCCGAGCGATCCTGAAGAGACGTGAAGCAATCTCGGGAAACTATATCGCGCAATTTTGTCATTTTATGTAGAACGATGATATGACGACGACACCAAACCCATTTTCAGACTCGGGCTACCACAGGTCACCCGAGTAATTATATTATATTTATCTCTGGAAACACACTAGTCATATTATCACGCACTGCTGGCTCAAGTGTTTAGGGAAACCCCCCTTAATTTTGCGTACAAACATATCTCACTTCCAAGAACTTCATTCAGAATAATGTTGGACTTTTAAAACATCCGCAGTTTCCACGAATTTAATGAATACGTACGTAACACTCTTCGTTTCCCATGGAGGTCAAGCATCGCTTCCAGGAATTGCGTGTTTACATCAGTTATGTATGTATGCTAAGCAGTTGTAATGGCCATCACTGAAGTCATGTAGCTATGTTTTATCAATTCTTGCATGCGAATCTATTTAGATGCCTCGGATTTATCATTGTTTATAGCGATAAAACCTTACAGCGATGTATTCCAATATCAGAAGCTCATCTATCTTAAATATCTCATATCCTAATGACTTCCACATCAAAAGTGATATTAATTCGGCGGTAGAGACGCCCGGGGGCCCGGGGGGGGGGGGGGGGGTATTGTTTTTGAACCTCCAGATCCTTAAATTGGGTACCATGTTTTGCTTTTTTACCATAAAATAAAATATTCGATCTTTAATATAATTTGGGTACACTTTTTTATTTTGACTGAAATATCCGCTTAGCGTAACAGCCAGCGTATGTACTTCTGATATTAGCGATTTCCAAAGGAATACTATTAACTTTTTCCATAAATTGGGTCTATATTTCAGCGGACAAATCCTTGGAAAGGGTATGAATTTTCCCATTCTTCATCCTTAAATAGGGTCAGGGTTTCGATATCCCGGGGGCACACCCCTATCCTAAATTTCCGGGAGTACCCACCCGGGTAGAGACGGGATTGGAATTTAAAAACATTATCGACTTGTAACATCATCTTGGGTTAAATTACCGAGAAAACGGCGTTTCTGGTCATGCATGAATTTCCGAGAAATAGCACTAGACATGCTGCTGTGTTGTTAAGAAATACTGTCCAAAACAACACAACCTCCCAACGTACGTTCTAGGCTTCCAAATGTCTTGGACTATTGTTCAGCAACGCAGACTTGGCATTGAGAAGCGTATTCTAGACGCAAATTTCCCAGGTAAAGTGACATGGATTAGTCATCAAACTCCTGGTGAAGCCAAAGTTGCAGTGGCCATGAACACCAATAATGATAAACAGTACACACTGCAAATTTCTCTTGCAAAGGATTTCCCAAATTCCTGTCCCGACTTGGTTGTAAGCAGTCCTAGTCACCCACTGAAAAGGCGAAACGGTAACAATCTTGGTTACAGTGATCATAGCTATGGCACCACAATAAACAATCTTACAAAGATCTGCCATTTCGTACCAGGCCACTGGACGGGCGACAACACGTTGTATCAAGTGTTTTTGAAAGGTCGTTTGTGGCTGGAGGCCTACGAAATTCACCTTGCAACAGGGAAGGAAATTAATAAGTTGTTGAGGGAAATGCCCGTATGAAAAACTATGATCGTTTTTCTGGCACCGGAAAAACAAATAAATACAAGTAATAAGACAATGCAGAAGATCCGAGGAAGGATCGAAACGTTTGTAGCTTTAATAACAAATAGATAAGCCAGAGACAACCAATTCTAAGTCATATAATGCATCCTGGCTACAATTACAAGACAAGTCATAATGGTTGATAATAGGATGTCGATCAAGGAAAATCAATTAATATGCACAATGATATTGCACAATAAGACATGTCGTAACGAATAGTGCACTATAACAGGATGATAAAGACTGTCATCATCAGTGTAATTTTAAATTTTAGCTTCAGCAATTCTTTAATAAAATACTGAATATATGGTAGCCTTATTTTACGGTTTTATTATGTCACCACATTATTCAGCTATATGTAATTTCACACACTGTTTAACAGATGAATATATAAATTTTCTTTCATGTTATTCATTTATTACAGATGCAACTTACTTTCAAGAAGTTCGGCTTGCATGGAAAGTTTTGCATGATATGTAAATAGTTCCAGTGTGTGGTTTCTGAGAATTTGACAAAGACAGGGAAAGTCCCTTACAGGCAGAAACTACACTTCTGGGATTCTGGTAAGCATGACATACACACATACATACTTTATTTAACGTAGGATTACAATAGAACTAGTTTACAACGTGGATCGAAATGAATACTAGACGCCCACACTGAGCATTGTGTAAACAATTTTGCATAAGTCATTGAAAGTTCTTGATAAAAAAACGGAATCAGTCTACAAATATTGCAGCGTATGGGATGCCCTATACCATAGCAGTAAATATTAAGAAATTCATGCATTATGATTCTGATACGCACAGAATGGAAAGGACTTTGCGCCTTTGGGGGAATGCCCCTTGTATAAACTTAACTATTAGGATTGCGGCGCATCAGTCTAACATTCTGTACAGAGATCTATTCATCCCACCCACCAAAGACTGTAACTAAAACTGAAGTCTGTAAATTAACTGGTATTAAATTCAATAACTGCTTTGAGCATGGTGCCGCAAATTGCAAGTTCTTGGAATGGTGCTGTGCATGGATTGCTACTGGTAACTTATTTTAAAATATAAATATCCATAGAAAATAAAGAGAATGTTTTAACACCAAAACATATTGTTATATCAATAACATACATTTTATTTTCTTGCTATACAGCTCAGTATTGTGTTGAAATTCCATTTGTATTATTACTGAGTAATTGTCGTTATTACAATTACAATTATGATTGGGCTGACGAAGCCTTAAATAACTGCATAAAGATATAATTATGAGTGCATTGTATTATGGGAAATGTCATTTATTTAACAATTATACGCCGAAGGCGAAGTGATTATCGGTGAATATTCAAGTCTAACATTATACTAAAACTAAGTATAACAGTCTTGTAATTGCAGCCAGGATGCATTATATGACATTAAAATTGGTTGTCTCTGGCTTATATATTTGTAACGATCTTGTTGTAATGCGTATGCTATTTTTAAATTAAACCTACTAGCGCGCGCTGGTGCTAGATCGATCTACGAGAGTTCTACATATTTCTATGTCAGGATTCCAGAAATATATAGAACTCTCGTAGATCGATCTAGCACCATCGTGCGCTAGTAGGTTTAAAAATAGCATACGCATTACAACAAGATCGTTACACTGAAGAAGATCCGAGGAAGGATCGAAACGTTTGTAGCTTAATTAACAAATATATAAGCCAGAGCCAACCAATAAATTTTAATGTCATATAAGTATAACAGGTTGAATTATAATTTTCAAATTCTAAAAAATGAACTGTGTACGTCACTCTGTATTAACGACCGATGGTTCATTACTGCAAGCTAGTCCATTTCAATATTACAAGTTTTACATGTGTCGTCTTTTTTCACTTCCATTGAGTACCATCGCAGAATACTCGGCATGTTGAACTTGTCAAAACCATCATCGGGATATGAAGCATACTGACCTTCCCTGCGATTTGACCACATGTAGTATGCACTTCTGAAATCATTCTCCAGCGAACACAAGGCGCTGTCTTTTCCTTTGCATAGCTCAACAAGAGCAATCTTTACAATCATGTTGCTGATGGGGATGATGTCTGATGACAAGCCTACTTGAATAGTGGCCTCAACCTCATTGTCAGAGACGTAGCTTGGGTTTGCCTCTCTTGCTTGGCGGAACGAGGAGACTTCTTCCTTGTCTGCTTCTATAAGAGCATTTTTGTAGACACAGCTGAAGCACGGCCCTTTGTGCGGTCTGATCACCACAACCTCTCCTCCTGCAGCTCTTACCGCACATTTGCCATACAAAACTGGGATGTCAAGCTCAAGTGAAACAGTGTTAATGTTCAATCGGCTTCGTATGTTATCTGTGGCAGCGACAATAAGATCACAGCCCGTTAGAATCTTTCTAGCATTCTCCTGATCATTAATGTCACTATTGTGAAGCTTCACATCAGCAAAAGGATTCTTGTCCAAGATGCGATCGCGAATGGCTTTAGTCTTGAGTCTTCCCAGGTCACTCACCCCACATGTATGGCGGATAATGTTGTTCAGTTCGATGCGATCGTAGTCCACAAGAACAAAGTTTCCAACACCGGCCTTTGCCAACTCAATAGCCACATGAGAACCACCGCTGCCCAGTCCGACAATGGCGACTTTTTGCTCCTCTAGCAAACCAGACTCAAGTAAACCTTGACTTCTTGAGTAGAGCAAGTCTTTTGAAGGATTCAATAGTACTTTGGTTTGTTTTGGTGGATCAGTGGACGACTTCCTTGTGTATGCCTTGACTTGATTATCTGTGGTTATCAGCAAAGCAATCTGTGTAGTGGCACTCTCCTGCAGTTTTCTGAAGGTATCCTCGATGATTTCATTTATTTCTTTGTCGCCATCTGGGAAACCTTCGAGCATGGTAAAAGCCACTTGGTTTTCGCTGACTTCTTCTTGAGCTGCAGAGGATACTGTGACGTGAAGGACGTCCCCATCATCGACTGGTGTGACCGTAAAGTTATGGTCCTTATTCTTTCTCAAAATATCGATGAAATTAGATTGTATTAAACACAAGACAAGGTCATCTGGTTGGTGCATCTTAAAGCTTTTTAATTTATACCAACCAAATTATCTGCTACGAGAAACACTGTCTGGAAGTAGTGCTTCATTCATCGGTTGAGAAACCCGAAGCTGTGATATCACGTGGATTCCGGGAAATTGAAAGTTGAACCCTTACTAATACAATGAATTATTAATATGGCAAAGCCATCCACATGAAGGGATACTATATAACTAGGTGTACTATAACTAGTGCTATCTTCTGTTGTCAAGTGAACCACGACATCAAGATTATATGAAGAATTGGAATTTTAAATTATATTTTTTAAATATTATATTTTTTATAACAGATTGCTCTTGAATAACATTATGTGCGACTCAACTTCAATTCCAAGAAACGTAATTCCAAGAAACGTAATTCGTCAAAGGAGAAGGGGTTTCCCCGTTATCTGACATGAATGTATCTATACCATATTTGGGTATTTCGGTCACCGGAATACTGTTCCACTAGAACGTAATATAAACAATACCTTTTCTCAGAAAAAAATATCGGTTCTGGGAATCAAGGTGGACCTTGGACTTTTTTAATATTTGAATTTTTATTTTTTTGAAATATCACCAAATGTGTATCTTAGAGAAATCATATCTAATGTTGTTCATCTTTCTTTATGGCAGCACTCCATTATGACCTGTATGTTAATTTGAAGTCTTTATTTTAATCAATTCAATGTATACACCTTTAATTTTGACGCTACAATTATGACAATTGAATTATGCTAAACGAAATCAAGCATATATAGAAGTACAATAAAAACATCTATATTTACAAGTGTTTAGTAGCTTGGTGTCAGTATCAAGAAATCTTAAGTAGATCAAGATCATAATTAGCGATAAGACTGTTTCCTTGATTTACAATCCATCACTAACTTCTTTATTTTAGAAACAAACTGGTTTCCATTAAACGGGTTCTGAGTAAAAATGTATTTTGAAGGTCCATTGTCAATGTTTATTTTTGCTTCTGTACATGGGAATTGCGAGGGAAAACATAGTCTAACGTCACACCCATAATAAGATAATTTCATTATCATGTCACGAATTCCACAATCTTCCAATTCAATGTGAAAATTATATACAATATTGCACAAATTGTTTATAATTGCTTGGAGGATAAGCTGACCCTCTGGTTTGGTGTACCACTGAAGGCTGCTTTGAGATCTTGAAGAAACTAGCTCACTTATAAATCTTTCAAACTGGTTATAATTTGACATTATTGTAGATTTTGCACCCTCAACATATTTTAAACCAGCATCTAGTAAACTAGATTCGTCGACTTTCTTTACTTCTACTCCATCTTCTATTATCGATGATATCTCAGGTACAAGGCTAAATGGACTTGTTTCTGCAATGATCTCGATTTGCCCTGCTTTGTAGCAGTGAGAACCCTCTTTAAAAATATATGGTGAGATCTGAACATTTTCTTGGGCGATTATGTTAGCTATCATCAGAAAGAAGCCACAAGAACCTCTCGGAAAATTCCTGTGCACAGTCCTGCAGTCACCTTCGCTCGGTTCATCTAGCTTTAGTTGATGGTGTGAATGCCATTCACCGATGTGTCCAAGCATATAATCCCTGGTCAAGAGATCACCAACTTCCTTCAAGTAAGGTACATCTTGATAGAAATGGTATTCACCGTGTATGCACTGACGGCCAGGACCAAGTACAATATGAATGACTGCGTTATCTTGGTTGGACCACAAACCAAACAAATCGCCTCCTGTTTCCCGGTCAGGATATTGCAAAACCCATTTCTCCATATTCTCAAAATCATGCCTAAACATATAGACAACGAACGTATTTATGGAACTTGACATTGCTTTTGAGCAGTAGATAGCTAGACTCACTCTTATAGAATTAGAAAACAAAATGAATGATGCAGTTTTCACGCATGCGTAATGTAACAGCTGGATTCCGAGATATGTCACAGTCAGTTGTCACGAGTTGCTAGCTTGCACATTCTCAAAATGCAAATGCTGTTACAACAATACACAACATTGTCTTTAATTATATCGACCTTACATGATCACATGTGTGAAAAATCGCCAGAAAACATTTTTCGGTAAATTAAAGAAAGCTACGTGAATAGTGATTTGTGTTTTGCATATATTGTATGTATTCCAGATAACCAGTCGTCAGTTTCTGCATGTCAGAGGTATTGTTCACATAAATTCACTCAGCTTTTGCAATATCTTTATTTTTTCTTGATTTCTATATATTTCCACAATCTCGGTTTACTAATAAAAATAATAAAAATGACAAAAAAATTACTGACATTACTTTTAACATTCCATCTGTAGGGGATTTTATGAGACTGAAACGGCTTCGTCATCAATATAGCTAGGGTGAAAAAAAAACTCTAAATGTCCACTAGTTAATTAATCAGTATATGTAACACGATCATGATTAAAGAATTGAGAATTTATACAAAGAACTAAAACGAATTATTTCAAATAGTACAAACTAAAGGCATAGTACATTAATGCTAAAGTTAATTAGTTGATTAATTAATATAATCAATATTCAACAAGACGCTCAATGAGCGTTCACTCGGGCATTGTGAAAAGGAAAATGTCAGTTGTTCGAGGAAGTACTTGAAAATGAATGCCAGTTGGTTGAAGAACAAGGACAATGTCAGCTGCGCGAGGAGAGACCTGACAATGACTGACAGTTGCGTGACGAGGGAGACTATGTATATACATGTATGTGTCGAGTTCATTTGATTTGCCTTTGAGTTCATTTGATTACCTTTTGACTTTGAGTTCAATTGATTTGATTTTGATGAGTTTGTGTAAAGGTCCCCTCTCTAGCTTCAGATCCCGAAACGTCGAGTTTGGAATCGAGTTCGGGTTCGAGTTACGGTTCGAACGTCGAATAAAACAAGGACATCTTCTTCAATACAATATAATTTCTCTGACGTCATGACAATCAGTGACAGTTGAGTGACGAGGGAGACTATTAGTCCGGTGAGTACGAACATGATACGTCTTGAGGTTGCATAGGTCAGATGGTTCCGATAACGGCCTCGCGTTTGTTTAAAAAAATATATATTTTAAGCGAGCTTCTAGTCCTTTTACCACTTCTAGTCATTGAACGATGAACTAGAATCCTGACCTTTTAATAGCTTGAAGATCTACAGCTGCTTTCAAAACTAAGATTCATAATCTACTTGAGTCCTGTGTCTCCTTTATCTTTTCAAATCTGCGGAGTAATCTTGAAACTCCGGATACGATTAAATACGTCGCATACTCGTCATTTTGAAGCCGAACAAAACTACTACTACTACTACTACTACTACCGAAATCCGCATTTTCTAACTCGGGCGGCCTGCGGCCTGGGCCCGAGTAATAAGCCCAAATGTGCGACGTCTGTACAAAACGGTAACCAATACATGTAACACATCTCCAAATAGGTATAGTGGCCATCGGCTAGTTACAAGTACTACAATGATTAAGTATTTCACGGAATAGCGCTATGGGATCTGTGGACTTCAGATTGATACGATCCGGGACACGATACGGCGTAGCACTTTGTGTAGGTAATCTATGATGAAATAATTCGGCATTACTTTCAGGGAAATTTGCCGGGAAAAAAACAGAGAATTGTTTTTCTTCGTATATTAAATATATTGTAATGTTATGTGTTTCGTTATCTCTTAGCATCTTTCCAACGCTTGCGAAGTTCCTAAGCTTGTCACACAATCTCCTAAGGGTTTGACCGTCATCGTTCAAGTACCACTGTTGTGCTTCGACGCACGATGTGGATACCTCTGCTTCACGCTGGAAATCCACAGAATTCTGAATGGAAACATTAGGTAGTGTTGATCTTTCTCCTTGAGCTCTAGAGTCGAATTCCGCTGACCGATTGTTGTAGTTTCCGATGTACTTCAGTTTCATCGAGGTAGTTTCTGCGGTTTCACACACATCAATCAACTTAGCTACTGGTATTTGTGAATTAGTCTTTACAACCTGCTCATCTTGGAGAATCCTGAAAGGATTGTGTCCCTGTAAAGGCTCAATCCTTCCATAAAGCTTTCGTTCTCTTGTCAACATAAATGGGACAAAGTCTGTGCTTGGCTGAATATGTAGGTAAACGCAATTATGTCCATCATTTGAAGTAACTGTTGCAGGCATTGCGTCGTTAAAGTAAGGTGTTTTGAACGACCAACAACCAAGTTTACATAACATAAAATTGCTTTTACCAGTTTCTATCAGACCTGTTTCGAAGGAAATGGTACTCATTGCAGGGGAGTACATCGCCATGACGCACCAGGTGTACCACAGGATTTCGACTGTTTGTCCACAAGCCAAACAGAGCACCTTCACCTGGCTGATTTGTTGGTCCAGAACACCAACCTTTCAGCATTTCGATGTCATCTTTAAACATGTAGAGAAGGAAATCATTTCCCTGTCCTGCGTCCATACTTAATGAAACAGTCGTCCAAAATACAGTTTCACTACATGCAACGACAGAGTAAATCGGTTGATTGATTTTGTTTCATCATCATTGCAACAGAGATCTCGGAAATTGTCACGCCATCGTATGAATGTCAGTAACGCAATATATCATCAGACATTGGCAAATATCGTCGCGTCTTTACACCAAACACTATCAAAATCAATAAGGATAGGAAATGCCCTGGTCAGCAAACCAGCAGAAAAGGTTAGGCACGGAAAAAGGAATTCTAGAATCCTACTTTGTGAATAAAGTCACCTGGACTGATCCCACTGGGGATACGTTGGTCGATGTAAAGATGACTACAAGTAACGATCGCTGCTATACACTAAGGATATATCTTCCTTCAGACTACCCTAATTCGTATCCAGAACTAACCGTGGCGTCGCCGAGGATACTGAAAAGAAAGAATGGATCAGAGCTTAATGGATCCCTATCAGCACAAGACCATACTCTTGGAACAAAAAATGGTCTAATAAAAATATGTCACTTTCAGCCTTGCAAATGGACAAATGAATTCACGCTGTATCAAGTGTTTATGAAAAGTCTTCTTTGGCTCGAAGCGTATGAAGCACACCGAAGAACTGGCAAATCTATCAGTACGTATTTGAGGGAAATGTGACTCAAAGTATCAGCTGGAAAGACTTTAATTCAGCAAAAAACTTTCTCAAATGAAACTGTCATAATATTTTGTAATTTTTCAACTGTCACGGAAATACTGAGATGAATTTACCATAGCACGGCTTCTAAAGACACAACAATGTGAAAATGAATGTTACAAATCAAGAGTCAGGATTGATATTATTTGAAAATAAATAGGATCAAATAGACAGTAGAAAGATACAAACGTATTTTATTTATGTCTTACTTTTACACGATTTGCTTTCGTGTTTTTTTTGTGTGTACGGCTAGATGCTCCTTACATCCTTATAAGGTCATATTATCACGCAGTGCTGGCTCAAGTGTTTAGGGAAACCCCCTTAATTTTGCGTACAAACATATCTCACTTCCAAGAACTTCATTAGAATAATTTTGGACTTAACATCCGCAGTTTCCACGAATTTAATGAATACGTAACACTCTTCGTTTCCCATGGAGGTCAAGCATCGCTTCCAGGAATTGCGTGTTTACATCAGTTATGTATATATGCTAAACAGCTGCATTGACCATCACTGAAGTTATATCGTTATGATCCGAGTTGCTTCATTTGGTTTATTTGGTTCGATCTTATGTAAAACTGTCTCGAAATACATCGTCTTGAAGACAAAGTCGTATTATCACGCACTGACGGCTCAAGTGTTTAGGGAAACCCCCGTCAGGTCCCAGAATGTCATTAAAATGAATGTTGGACTTGACATCCGCGGATTCATTTCCCGGAATTAAGTAAAAAGGTCAACCACCAAGTTTTGGCGCTGTATAGACTGAGCCGAAGTATATCTAAGCTTTCCCAACTTCCCCGGTCATTTGTCGGGCATTTCTCAAGTAGCCAATTCCCACGGCTGATTAATATACAGCGGTTCTCAACTTTACTGCAGGAAAAACGCAAAACTTGGTTGAGACACAGGAGGAAGTAAACGATAGAGTACATTAAAAGTATACAGAGTATAAACTTAAACTTGGAATATATAGTAATATCGATATTTCCCGCACAGTAGGGCATTTTGCGTTCTGCAACAAAGATGGCAAATTCCCGAGGGGATGGACAAGCTTAAAGCTTATAATTGAGAAGCTACATAGCTATATTTTCAAACAAAACATTTGATTCAATGTGTTTAATTTGCAGAAGCTCTTTGATATCGAAGAGATTGATATTCGTGAAATAGAAGAATGACAACATAGATCATGAGTGATTTTACAGTTTTCCTTTACGATTTAGAATATCGGCAGATACAAGCCTGGGTCGATAAGTTTCCAAACTGCGAGACAGGGGGAGATTTGTTTGGCTTGTGGTTAGACGAGCGCACTGCAGTAGTACAACTCGTACTTGGACCAGGAAGAAACTGCAGAAGAACAAGTGTTTCTTTCTACCAAGACGTACAGTACCTTGAACGAGTTGGTAATCAGTTGACCACTAAAGAAGGTCTGTGTCATATTGGAGAATGGCACTCGCATCATACACTTGGTTTGACGAGACCAAGTGGTGGAGACGAGAACACTGTTTGGTCCAACATGCATCGGTATGGTATCCATCGCTTCTTTCTGTTCATTGCCAACATTTGGGAGAGATCTGCTCACAGGTTAAGAAACTTTATGCCTGGTGACGTTCGTATTGGTTGCTTTCTATTTGAGAGAACATTAAGAAACAATTTAAGTCAGCATAGCCAAGTTATGGAAGGCAAATTCAAATTAATTAATGATACTTTAAGAGATCATATTTACAAATATGAGATAAAACTAAAATTTACTGGCAAGGGGGGTATCTCCGATTTTCTTTTAATTCCGCACAGTGTTAGCCTATTATATATCTAAATTCGCTGTGCAGTTAGTTTCGAAAAATATTTTTTAATTTTCGAGAAATTCGTCATAAACGAAGTCCTCTTGAAATCGACTCGAAACACGTCAGAATTAGAGACACATTTAACGAGCTCGGAAATAAGGAAAATAACAGTACTGCTCTTAAAAACCATACGACCTTCTTTCTCACTCTCTAAATACTAGATTGCGTGATTTTGAGGTGAATTGCGTTATGTTTCATGAGCGAATTATTTTTTTTGGCGAGGTATACATTTTAACTCGCCGAAAGTATCTATTCAACAAAGCTAATTTTCACCAGGCGATAAACCTTCAAATCTTTCTGGCCTGCGCTTGTGAACTCTATGGATGATCATATTTTCATATATGTAAACATTTCCTTGGGCAAATAATGTAGCGATTAGCTATAGCTGCCGAAAGTTGGTGAAAATGTGTTATTTACTTGACCTTTACAGGTCAATATCTCATATGAAAATACCTATCTGATCTTCAATCACTAGTTTTGGCGAATAAAATACACCAAAATCAAATCACTATGAAGCTCTTACCTCAATGATACGGATATGGACTTGAGAAACGTCAGTTTTATTGTAATCCCATGGTCTTCCTTTTCGACTGTCTATTTATAACTTTCGATGAATGTTCAAAATGTCAAAAGTTTGACCGTATTTTTAGCGTACCTTCCCATTCCTCTTCTGATACGGTAAATGCGTAAAGGTTCAATAGGCCCATTTGTTTTTACGTTACTTTGTTCTTGAATTGTAGCTGTACTGTCGCAATTCTTCATTGATTAGAACTAGACAAACAAACGTAACTTATGCAAATTACTGCAATAGGGATGATTGACAGAGCGAGAAGGCTTCCTTGAAATTTTAAGTTAGGGAAATTTATCAGATTGATATCAGTATTAATATATTTAAATTGAAGAAAAGTAAGATAGATACCTAGCAAAAAGAGTAAAAGTCGAAGACTATATAATTTAAAACAATTTCTTTTTTACTTCTGAAAAAATGATACATAACTCCCGTCCCCACCTACCTGGGGTGTTTTGGTCACCTTACAATAAAAAACATTTAAAATCAGTTCATTATTGGAAGCTTGCTGTTCGTTCAAATCTCTTGTTGGTGGCCGTCAGTGTAGTTTCGATCCAAAAGACAAAAAGCGACAAACTCAGATAATACCTTTACTTTCCACGAAGGATATTTCCAGGCATAAGTCTACTCTGACCTTTTCAGCGGACACCTCCCGTAAGCGGACACCTCCCGTAAGCGGACACCTCCCGTAAGCGGATACCTCCCGTAAGCGGACACCTCCCGTTAGCGGACACCTCCCGTAAGCGGACACCTCCCGTAAGCGGACACCTCCCGTAAGCAGGCACCTCCCGTAAGCGGACACCTCCCGTAAATGGACACCTCTCGTATGCGTACACCTCCCGTAAGCGGACACATCCCGCAAGCGGACACCTCCCGTAAGCAGGCACCTCCCGTAACCGGACACCTCCCGTAAGCGGACACCTCCCGTAAGCGTACATCTCCCGTAAGCGGACACATCCCGTAAGCGGACACCTCCCGTAAGCGGCCACATCCCGTAAAAGCGCATTGGGACGAATGTGAAATGCGCTATATAAGAATGGCCATTATTAAAATATTAATGTTAATGGACACCTCCCGTAAGCGGACACCTCCCGTAAGCGGACACCTCCCGTAAGCGGACACCTCCCGTAAGCAGGCACCTCCCGTAAGCGGACACCTCCCGTAAGCAGGCACCTCCCGTAAGCAGGCACCTCCCGTAAGCGGACACCTCCCGTAAGCAGGCACCTCCCGTAAGCGGACACCTCCCGTAAGCGGACACCTCCCGTAAGCGGACACATCCCGTAAGCGGACATCTCCCGTAAGCGGACACCTCCCGTAAGCGGACACCTCCCGTAAGCGGAAATATGCTTTATAGATAGTCAGTTGTGGTATTCTAAAACAGATACAAATGTAGAAGGCTCACTCTCGCCTTCTATCGGCTCCGATAGAAGGCTTGAGTTCGAGTTCTATCTGTTTAAAAATAGTATGCCAGGAGTGATACTCGACACTTGGTGCGCGTTTTAATCCTATTACAATGAAATGCATTTATTTGCAAATCTTAGTCATCCCTTCTGATGTGATAGTGTAATTTGTATTTGTAAGCAATACAATTAATACCTTTATAAAATAAATATTAGGTACGAAAATAAGTCTGCAGCGCCGTACCACAGGAAGCCCATGTATTTTTTTTCACGGGCAAGAAAATTTAAAACGTTTTATGAAAAAGATCAACTGTGATTAGATACGACTAATGAAAGTAATTGACCTCGAAGAAATGAATTGAAGGCTTCGTATACATTATCTTCACTTGTCAGCTACTATCCAGCTCCCTTCCTATACCCCCTGAGTATCATATGTGGTCACGTGAGTAAACAAGCAGCGGTTGAAAATATTCAGTGCAGTCCTCAACTGCAAATCATAACCAGAATATTCGTATTCCATCGATTGTTATCAAGCATCATATCAGAGGATACAATGAATGTTACAAGTAAGAATCTAACCAAGAGGAAAGTACGCTAAAAATTGGGTCAAACTTTGACGTTAAACCCGGTTGCCTCGACGTCGTCTTCAACATTCATCGAAAGTTATAAATAGACAGTCGAAAAGGAAGACCATAGGATTACAATAAAACTGACGTTTCTCAAGTCCATATCCGTATCATTGAGGTAAGAGCTTCATAGTGATTTGATTTTGGTGTATTTTATTCGCCAAAACTAGTGATTGAAGATCAGATAGGTATTTTCATACTACACTTGCTATGAGATATTGACCTGTAAAGGTCAAGTAAATAACACATTTTCACCAACTTTCGGCAGCTATAGCTAATCGCTACATTATTTGCCCAAGGAAATGTTTACATATATGAAAAGATGATCATCCATAGAGTTCACAAGCGCAGGCCAGAAAGATTTGAAGGTTTATCGCCTGGTGAAAATTAGCTTTGTTGAATAGATACTTTCGGCGAGTTAAAATGTATGCCTCGCCAAAAAAAATAATTCGCTTATGAAACATAACGCAATTCACCTCAAAATCACGCAATCTAGTATTTAGAGAGTGAGAAAGAAGGTCGTATGGTTTTTAAGAGCAGTACTGTTATTTTCCTTATTTCCGAGCTCGTTAAATGTGTCTCTAATTCTGACGTGTTTCGAGTCGATTTCAAGAGGACTTCGTTTATGACGAATTTCTCGAAAATTAAAAAATATTTTTCGAAACTAACTACACAGCGAATTTAGATATATAATAGGCTAACACTGTGCGGAATTAAAAGAAAATCGGAGATACCCCCCTTGCCAGTAAATTTCGGGCCCTAGTAAATACTTGCTCTAAGCCCTTTTCGAATGAAAATCAAAGATGAAATCGACGATGGAGCAGAGACTACAAACTCTGGACATTTACTAAACCAATACACACTGTCAGGTATACATGATGGAGAACAGCCTGCGAGAAGGTACATGAAAAGAAAAGCAAACTGTACTAAAAACGAGAAAGCAAATGCCAGATCAAATCATCGAAGCAAAACAGAGCCTAGGCAATCAATGGACATCAAGAATTCTGAACATTATCTGGGTAAGTTTAACCACGACGCGGGTCAAAAACTTTCAAATGATGACAAAGAAGACAGTTACAAGCAATGCAAAGTACCACCACAGTATGTTGACGCCAGTGCAGATAACAACAATGAACATCCGTTTGCTGAAAAGTCTACGAAAGCTCAGTGAGACAATCAACAAACCAAGCCACTGTTCTAGAGTATCCTTACACACCAACCTTAAAAGAAATCACCTTTGCCGCTCCACCACAGAAAACTGTACATCAAATGCGTTAGTTAAAGATAGAGAAAGCTCAAACTACCAGCCTTCATTAAAAGTACAGTATTACGGAGTCCAAATAACTCATTCTGACCGCGTTAAAACAGATCTTGAATATCCTAGTGATAGCAACAAAGAGCAGCACAATGAAGAATCATCTGTTGATCGGGGAATCACAATTTTGTGTGGTCAAACAAAGCAAGCAACAAAGTCTTCAACCATGAAGGCAAATAAAAATACTAAGAAAATATTCAGCTCATCTTACTATATTCAACTGTGAAAAGTGTCGATTGCTTGCCGTTTGATACCGTTCAAAAAAAAGTGGAACTGAAAGTGGAACTATACATTGAACTACGGTGTCCATGCAGAGCTAACCGTGGCGTCACCGACCGAGGATACTATGAAATTAAAAAGAAATAATGAATCGAATCAAAGCTTAATGGATCCCTATCAACACAAGACCACACTGTCTCTTGGAACAAAAAATGGCCTCATAAAAATATGTCACTTTCCGAGCCATGTAAACGGACAAATGAATACACGCTGTATCAAGTGTTTATGAAAGGACTTATTTTGCTCGAAGCGTATGAAGCCCACCGAAGAACTGGCCGGCAAATTTGAGGGACGTGTAAACGAATTCTCTTCAGTGTTACTAACGAACAGTGAATGTACTCTTGTAATATAGCCGGTCAATTGAGTGCCGTAACTGTTTTTCGAATAATTATTATGTAATAAAATTGCTTGTAAAATTTTCTATAGTAGCAATCGTAGCAATCTTAAAGGGGGACTAGTACGTAACTCGTTCAAAATTTGATTTAGCTGAAACTTCACTGAAATAATCTCAAAGACCCATACAATCACTGGTTAATTTTTTTCTCAAAAATTCCAATGGGAAGTATGACATTTGTATGAATCTTTAGAGGTGTCAGTGACGTCACTTACTCAACCCAAACTCAGCTCCACACATTTCTTTGTATTTTGTTATCAAAATATCTCAACGGTTTGTTCAGATAACAGCTCTGCACTGAATAAAACTAGTCAAGCAATCAAACCTAAGCACATATAACGTAAGAAAACTCATTCACACAAACGTTTAGCTTCATAGAAATAAAATAATTCAAGACATCAAACATGAAGAAATGTATGGAGCGAAGCCGTGATGATTGTTTGGGTTGAGTAAGTGACGTCACTGACACTTCTAAAGATTCATAAAAATGTATTACTTCCCATTGGAATTTTTGAGAAAAAAAACAACCAGTGATTGTATGGGTCTTTGAGATTATTTCAGTGAAGTTTCAGCTAAATCAAACTTTGAACGATTTACGTACTAGTCCCCCTTTAAATATATTTTTTATTAAACGAAAGTCATCCAATAAATATTCCAGGGGAAATGCCAGCCTGCGAATACAGCCGCATTTTGGTGGTCGCGCCACAGGGGTTAAAATGCAGAATAAAAGTGTAATTTAATGTCACGATTAGCTTCACCAAACACATTGGTGTTTATTACACGTGGGGAATCCCCTAATTCGTGGCAAAAAGGTTTCCTGTTTCCGAGAATGAAAACACACTTCTACGCATGCTCGTGCCTACAAATTCTGGGAATCGATTTCAGTGTTCACGCTCCATGTAGAAAGGTTGCGCTTCGTCTTTGAGATCAATTTTATGTTGGAGATAATGGAATCAAGATATCGACGCTCAAGAAACCCAGATATCAATTTCACATTGCGTATGTTTGAAGAAGATTATATAGAAATTGGAAAGCTAGTCAGTGAGAGACCGAACGAGGAGACAGGAGGAAACTTGTTTGGTTTGTGGACTAACTACAGCAACGCTGTTGTCCTTGTTGCTACGGGACCAGGTCAGAACTGTAGACGAAGCGCTACATCTTTCTACCAAGACATTCCTTACATGAGCAGAGTAGGCGAGTTGTTGACAAAGCAATATTTTTTGTGTCATATTGGCGAATGGCACTCCCATCACCAGCTGCAGTTACACGAACCCAGTGGAGGGGACTGTGGTACCATAAGACGAAACTATCCACGAGGCTCGCAGGGTTTTGTGCTCATGATTGCCAACATTCTACGCAATGGAAATGTCAAACTATCGCCATTCAAGTTTGTTGATGATGCGTCGCCTTTTGAGCGAGGAAGTGTTGAAGTCTTGCGTACAGAAAATCCGTTTAATCAAGTGGCATCCATCAAAAGGTGTATCAACGAGGGAAAGGAGGCATTCGTACGACAAGATTTAGTTAGCTGGAGACAAACAAGACTAGAAGACAGCTTACCAACACAGGAGGTTGAGTCGAGAAGTCGACCAAATGCAAGACAACTACCACAGGTTCATTCTCGTAGTCGTTCTCGATCACCACAAAAAGAATCAGCTTCCAGATCGCAATCACGTTCATTTCGATATAACAGATCTCATGGGAAAGAAGATTGCTCACTCAACGCAGACCAAGTTGGCGTCCATCAAGCAGCCTACTCACCTCAACCACCTTCACAACCAAAGCCAGAACGTGCTTCTCGGACAAACCCTAGAGCTTCCCGTATCAGCGCATCACCACCACGACCTCCACAACATCCAAACAATGAAGACAGTACTCATAGGTATAGCACAGTGTCTAGTTCGCAACAGTGGTATGAAGTAAGAAAAGATACTTTACGAGAAACTCTAAGATTCATTGAAACACTTTCTGACAACAGTAACGTTGAAATAACAAGAGCTCGAGACAAATCAACAAAGGATCTGTCCATGGAATTCAAGCATAATAATTACCGCTGGGTTGTAACTTTCCCTATAGCATTTCCCACAGGGGCAGTAAAACTTAAGAAGAAATCTGCTGTACCATACGTTTCTATCATAAGTGGGTTTGGGAGTTTACATATGGTTAAGTCCAAATTAAGAGAAACTCTCTGGAGTTCTTGCATGTGTATGATGTGTAGGTATAATATTAGTAGGATCTAAACATGCACCCCATTGCATGCACCTGCTGGGATTATACATGTACATAATAACTGTATCATCACGTTTGAAGTCTTTGGAACAATCATCTGTCTTAGTTTTTGCAATTTGTAAATTAATTTTCGAGATACAGATGAAGCTATAATCAGTTTATAGATTAGTATATAAAGTAGTTTTTTAGTAATGAGTGTTACTATTTATAAAGTTTCAATAAAGCAATGAAAGGAATGGCAAGTTGAAAGTTGTATATATGAATTAATGACAACATGCAATAAAATAGAGTGATTCCAATAGACCTGGGCACTAGTAATTAGCTGGTAGTGTCTATTAGATGCAAAGGAACAAAAGAAAACAAAAGAGTGAGTGTCTAATAGTATGTATTGGTGTAGTTAGTAATGCCCAGGTTTATTGGAATCGCTCTACCGCGAATGCTCAATTTTAAAACGGGTTTTAAAATTTGCTTGCTATAAACAGACCCTCGCTCCATTTCTGGAAATTAATAACTTGACCTGTCAATCAACTGGCAAGAATTCCCGGAATCGAAATTTCCATTGTTTTCAAGCAAGCAAGAGCTTAGCCTGCATTACATCCGAGCTAGCAAGAGCTTTGTGTCTTGAGTAACTCTGTCTAATCCAAAATTTCATATGTGATCAATGAAAATATCCTCTCTATTCCATTTTTACAATTTTATGAGAAGCGAAGTAGCTTCCTTCTCTGTCAGAGGTCAGCTATAGATGGCGACAACGATTTCCATCCACCAAGGCGAGCTTCTGCTCATTCAAAGAACAATAACGACCAAAGATAAAAACAAATCGAAGCTCAATTGCAAAGGTGCGTTATATGGACTTCACACCATGTCAGGTCAGCCAGTAGTTCAAATGATATGTGCAGGAAGCAAGCCGAAACAATTACAAAGATGCCAAGAGCACCTGAGGAAAAAACATGGACTGAGGAAACTTGGAAACTGGATTGTCTCGTCTGACGATAAAGGTAAATTTTGTTTGTTTCTTGTTGGTATTAGAGCTATGTGTACAACAACATGAACTCGAGTATTATCACGAGTAGACTACAGTGGGAACATGTAGCCGATCCCACCTTTATAGACATCAGGTAATATTTTTACTATTGACTCTTTCAGTTTCCGCCTCAAAGGATACTAAAGGAAACATAATGTTGGTGTTTGATATCGACGGACAACCGTGCACTGCATATGATACAGAAGGCAATGGAGCCAATCTTGGTAAGCCTTTTCTGCATATATGGAAATGTTCCCGTTATATATATAATATGTGAATGAGTGCACCATCAGGGCCCCCCTTGCCCCTGTGCTGTGTACTGCCATGACCATTGTTTAAACTAATACAAAATCTTATTTCTCTTTGTGTAGAAATTCTTAAAGGGCAGAGCGCATTGCGGTTATACAAACCCCTTACTACAATCCTTGATGAGATAACGCCTATAAACAATTCCCCAGTTCCGCTAGTTCATGGTAATATACAGCAGAGAACTGTGAAAGAGCAACAAGAGAGTGTGGGGGTTACTGAACCGAGAGGAGATACCACTAGTAGTCTTCAAAGGCACGAAAGATCCATCCACTCGGATAGTCGACAATACCGGAAGCAGACAGGTGATCCTTATCGTCGAACTGATGGTACATCGTATCGTGCCTACAGTGACGATATCACAACCTGTCGAGCCGATTGCCCTTATTCTGCAGACATTAGTAAGTTGAATAGGGATGGCTGGGACAAACGAAAGCGTCAGGAACACAAGACAAGCCATTTGCTGGAGGGCAAACCCTGCCCGAGTGAAGACACTACATGCGTTCATAAAAGCAGACCTTGCAGCACGTATGACAATCTTGGTGAATCATCCCTTGCTGGTGGCAGACCTAGCCCAACAGATGGCAGAACGTTGCAAGGTGACAACAAAGACACCCGCACTGTTACAGTAGTCAGAATACCTAATAATGATATACCATGCCATACTGATAGAGTATACCATACTAGCGATAACGACGATGCTGAAAACTACACATCAACTCAACAGTGGTATAATGCTGACAGACAGTGCCTAGCTGACGTACTACAGTTCGTACGTCAGATTTCAGATGCCAACACTCAGAAGTTATCCCGAAACACTTCAACAGAAAACATGTCATTACTATTTAGTCATCATAAGCATTACTGGATTATCGAGTTCCCCTCAAAATTCCCACTGGGAGACGTTAAAGTAATGAAAATGAAGACAGATGGAGATCACACTCGTGCATCTGTAGAGAACATTCGCTCAAAGTCTAAGGACTTAGCCAGGATTAAACACCAAATACATGAAGCAATTAAACACTTGTGCAACCAATGCAAACTAGAACGGAAGAACTACAATTACGAAGCGTATGTCTAACAATCAGACTTCATCTCACTTCATTTGAAAAATTACAATCTTAATTAAAAAACGCTGGTGCCTGTTCAAATTACTAGATACAGTAGAAACTGGCGTAATAGAACCTGCAATTTTCCAAGTCAGTCTAGCCAGAATGGTTGTCTCTAGTGTTTGTCTAATATTTCCTGATAGTGTGGAAATTGACTCATATTTTAAACTAGTTTTAATGAATTTATATATGGAGTTATTATTTTCTTTTGATGATTATTCTGTGGTGTGAATTAAATGTAATACCAAGTCAGTACAGTAAATGACCATATCCCACATGTAATTTTATTCACACTCCAAGTAACAAATACATCTTGGACTATTGAGGCTGATTTGCATTAATTAAAAACACTAAAGTCCTTATAAACACACAGAGGTGATTTGAGGTAATTCTTCTCATCTCCCAGTGATTTTACTTGATGAACGGAAAGGGATTGAAATAAGACCACACAACAAAATGGCAACCTTTCAAACATGCCGACAAAGTGTACTAGGAACTATTGCACAACTACGACGTATAGATAAACCGAAGAGGAGGTATTATGGAATGTGAGGCTCGCGCTGCCACAGGTACCCCGAGTAATAATGTTTTCACTTCCTTTCATGTGCGATACTGTTATATTATTGACAATAAATTTCTAGGAACTGATAGCCGGAACGGCTCATTTCGCAGAATCGAATACATTGTCAATCAAACTCGTTTCCTGGAACAATCGAATCCAATTCCGAGAAAAGCCCAACGCTGCAAGACATATCCAAATCATCCAAGATCTATCTTAGTTGACAAGTGTTATTTGTACTGTTTTTAAAATATATTATTTTACAGTGGAATCACTCTCTCGACATCATGACTGTGATCACAATCCATCGCGGTGAAATTCGTCAAATCAAGAGAATGATAAAAGATTACCCTGATCAAAAGAGAGGTAATTTACATGGGCTGCGAACTGAATCAGGACAGCCAGTCGTCCAAATTGTTTGTGGGGGGAACACGGAACAGAGAAAGCAGTGCGAGGACGAATTACGAAATGGACACAGTTTGCTGAAACTTGGAGAGTGGTTTGTGTCAAACGCCGAAACATGTAAGTTCACTCACTAGTGTCAAATCACCGGAGTGTATTATTTGAAACACTGCACGCCAGATCTGTCGAAGCTAAGGATAGAGACAGTAAGCGTTTCTTCGTATGATTTCAGCAATTACACACAGAGGCATTGGTTTGATGTTCAATAATGAAGGAAAATTATGCATTGCAACGGATAATGAACGGAACGATGCAAAACTTGGTAAGTGTACATGTAACTCTTCATGAGACGAACTCAAGTCATGGTGGTCCTGTACCACTCCACCAAGGTGCGGGTTTGCATAAACATTATACATATTAAGGAAATTGACAACTTCGTTCGTCGTTTTCTAGTAAAAGCTGAGCTTGCATAACTTTTCCGCAATCCCGCACCTCACTCTCCTGTAGTTTCCAATATCTCCCTTTCCTTCTTCATTATAACATAATCTTGAGCTTTGGCATTGAGTTTAGGTTGTCTTGGCTTCATTGATCAATTATATTTTATCTGCGTATGCATTTATTTATAGATATTATTGACGACCAAAGTGCTTTTCGTTTGTTTCGTCCTGTCACGGAGATGTTGGAAGAAAAAACTCACATGGACAACCTTGCGTTATCCGACACCACCTATGACGACGAGCCTGAGGATATTGACGTGAAGGACACTCAGTGGTATTCGACTCCCGAAGGTGTCAGCTTATTGAAGGAAATATACTCAAGTTTAAGTTTTCCCGAGTATGGTTTTAACATCCAATCTATGACCAGGGACACAAACACACAAGATATTACAATACTCCTTGCAATCAACCAAGCGGAAGTGAATTATGAGGTGACAGTTTCTTTCCCACAAGATTTCCCCAAGATAAACCCCAACATCTGCATCTGCAATGAAAGCCAGCCAATTCATCATCAGTTAAACATGAAAGCAGAAGACGTCACGATGACAGCAGAAGACGTTGCACGTTTATTTCGTTCGTCGTTGTATGATTTCATCAGTTCACTAAATACGAAAGTTGGCACACGACGGCATACCACCGACACTCAAGGACAATTCCAACACAAGCAGGGCGATACCGCAAACCCGCGAAAATACAAGCAGGTTGAAAAGAAACAAATTATAGACAGTACTACCGAAAAAAGAGTTAAACAACAACAAGTAAAAGTGGTGGCCTCAAAGTTTGTTGAAAAGAACATTGTCTATGAAAACGCAAGCAATAATAGCGATGTCGAAAGTGCTGGTAATGATGGACAGGCACCACCTGGTAATGATGGACAGGCACCAACTGGTAATGATGGACAGGCACCACAACCTGGTAATGATGGACAGGCACCACGACCTGGTAATGATGGACAGGCACCACAACCTGGTAATGATGGACAGGGACCACGACCTGGTAGTGATGGACAGGCATCACGACCTGGTACTGATGGACAGGCACCACAACCTGGTAATGATGGACAGGCACCACAACCTGGTAATGATGGACAGGCACCACCTGGTAATGATGGACAGGCACCAACTGGTAATGATGGACAGGCACCACAACCTGGTAATGATGGACAGGCACCTCGACCTGGTACGGATGGACAGGCACCACAACCTGGTAATGATGCACAGGCACCACAACCTGGTAATGATGGACAGGCACCACAACCTGGTAATGATGGACAGGCACCACAATCTGGTAATGATGGACAGGCACCACAACCTGGTAATGATGGACAGGCACCACAACCTGGTAATGATGGACAGGCACCACAACCTGGTAATGATGGACAGGCACCACGACCTGGTAATGACGGACAGGCACCGGCACCACAACCTGGTAATGATGGACAGGCACCACAACCAGGTGGTCAACAGACACTACAACCGTGTGGACAGACACCACAACCGGATGGACATACACCACAAAAGAATGTAACCAGCGAATCAGAAGGAATGGAGGTTGATGACCAATCAATGTCAGAAAATGCAGTCGAATCACCAATGGATACAAGCCTTTAGACAGAGTAAAATAATGAACCTTAAAAACTATTACTGATTTACAACTTACAATAATCACGTGAACAATAATACCATTAATGGTCTGTTTAATCTGATTTATGTTCATGATCATGTTACCCAATTTACATTTCATGTATGTCTGAGACCATTGAAACGTACCATATTCTAGTATTTGTATTTATCAATACAATAAGTACATCTATTATCATCTGTTTTATTAAACTTACAATTTGCACAGTAGTTAAAGGATAGAAATATCTATGTCTTGAAATAAACACAGTCCCATACGTTCTATTGTATAATCCAGTGGACACTACTGATACTATAAGATGAAGCTGTAGCCAATGTTAATATAAATGTGCGTGTGGATGTTTTGAATGGAATACCTAAATACATGTAACTGTAGGTTACAATGTTATGCAAGCTAGCTGTAGGTTCTATTTTCCTGAACAGAGTGAGTGCATTGCTGAACAAATGAGATGGGGACCTCTCAGCTAGCCGAATGGATCAAAAACAAATCATCAAAGACAATAATCAAACAAACAATAAGTAAATAGACACTTGATCGACTATTTTAGCCAGCAATTCGGTACACTTAAGGTATCATTGACTTTTATTTTTAAATGATGACAAGCACTTTCTATTGATAACACTTCATATCTGTAAATTCTTATCATCTATTTGCTTTGCATATCGATTACAAATACTTTTAGAAATTAGATTTTATACTAGCAATTGATAATTATTATGGCTGACACTATTTTATAGCACATCATGACCCTAAAATTAACGTATCAATAGTATTATTAATATTATAATAAAAACTATGTCGATAATATGGACTCATCCTTGCCTTATATCCTTACACCTAATTTACATTCAATGTTTACATCAATTTTTAAAATGGCTATCTAATATATTTGGAATGGTTAATTTAAGGTTTTCTTTTTCTCTTTGACTAATTCTGCAGCCTTGTATATTAGTCTCATAAACTCATCCACATTAAAGGCGTAATTGGTGAACTTGGCATGAGCTCCCATAGTTGGGTGATGCCCCTGCAAGACAAGGTACATGTATAATTATGTTCTTATTTCTAATTGGATTCTGTGTTGTATGCACACAAGTTTATACACACTAATTTTATTTGCAATGACTCAGGACTGCTATTTTCAAAAATGCCTTGTGTTTCCTAAAATTCTTTTTGTTGTTGTTGAAAACGACGGTTTTTAACCCATCTTAAAAGATGGAAGGACGTCTAACTGATACAAAAGTACAAAAGATGCGTTCTCGATACATATTTTGTGTTTATTAACCTTGGTAAGGAAAGTGTTGGTGATACAAGTCATCACTTACCTCGTCCTCCTGAAAAAGTTTGCCATTATTTTCCCATGTCATGTAAGTTACACCTCTGGAACAAAGAGAAGTAAGGTCGATGAAAAATGACATCGTAGAATATACTGTCAGTTGACAGCATACCTTAGATTCGCTAAATCTCTGTAGCAATCAGGATCTTCTGTGTTATAGCTGCGTAGGAATAAGAAGAAGAGTTATCAAACGCTGTTGTTCCTGAATTTGGAAAAAGTAGAAATAAAGTCGAGAGTGACGCTAAAAGAAAAAAGAAGAGAAAAAAAGAGAAGAGAAAAAAAAGAGAAAAGAAAAGAAAAGCAAACTGCGAAAAGGCATGTACAAGAGAAGAGACAAGATATGAGAAGAGAAGAAAAGGGAATGCAAGGAAATGGAAGAGGCGAAACAAAACTGGATAAGTGAAATGTGGAAAAAATGCAGACGGAAAAGTAAAAGAAAGCGTTCCTCGTTTCCATGCATTTTCCATAAATAACGATACATATTGTTTTACACTGCGAACAGTACTTACAGTTCAAAGACGACTGTCCAATCAGGAAGGAACAGCATATGTGTCAAACCAGACCCATGCATACCGATAAATATATCTGTATTGTAAGTATTCTAAAACACGATCAATATATGCGAAAGAGAGTTGTTTGTTGATAAGGATGAGTATACGAGCAACTTGATTCAACATTCTCTTAGCTTGCGATGCGGCCGCGCAGGAAAGATGAAAGGGAAAGGGGAGTAGAAGGTGGAATTTGCAAGCTAAGACAACGCCAGGCTATCGAAAAAATGATAGCAATTCTCACTTTCACTTTCAGTTTACTTTCAGTTTATTTACTCGGTTAAGCTATGTTGCTACACACCAAGAATATAAAATAAAACCAAAGGAAACTACAGTGATAATAATAAATAAGTATAAACTAATGGAAGATAATATATTAATAATAATGTAAAATTATGAAAACAAGACACAGGATTTAAATTGTGAAACACTCGTAGAATTAACAATGTTGGCTGGGAGCAAGTTTCAGTCACTCTATGACAGTTCTAGGGAAAAAAAGTCGTTGTAATTAGATTTTAAGCATTTAGCCCTGAAGATGGGCGCTTAGCCCGAAAGCTTGACAGTTTTTTATTAAAACTAAGGTTTAAGATACAAAATTGTTGTCAAAAAAGAATACTTGAAACAGTTTAAAAATGTGGAGAAAGTGACCAGTTTAAAGTTGTGGTTTCTGCGAGTGTTTGTAGTTAAGTATCTTACATAGTCCTGGTGTGGGATAGCAATGAGTCCATTTAGGATCTTGTACATCATAGTCACACGGTCGCGTTTCCTCAGAGATGATAGGTCTGTCCGTTTTAGATCATTTAATAGTAAAGCAGTTACACTTTGCTGTCTGGAGTACTTGTTGAATATAAAGATTGTCGGAGTTCCGCTTAGTGTAGGGGTCCCAGACCATCGCTATATATTCGAAATACGTTTTATATCGAACCAATTTACTTACACTTATTTGCTGTAGAAATGGCTCCCGTTCTTAACTGTGGCCTAAAGGCATCAAGGGAATTGCAGTTATTTTGATGTATGCGTGTTTGTCTCAATTATTGTAATCGCTGCTTGTATTTATATATTCATTGCTCTGAAGATGTTGGTGTAACACCTACGAAATATATGCTTTAAACTTTAGATCCTCACCGCTCTTTGTGACCTATATTGGGTACAAGATGCACCTTTTCGGTTTATCTTTTACACTTTATTTCCTAAATCTGTCGGATGGACATGGTTTTTGGAGTATTCAATTGTAACTTGCATTGGTAGTCATTGTACTGGTATATCCTGGATTAACATACCGTAGTAATTAAAGTTGATGTTTCTACCTGTCTTCAGCGAATATGCAAATCTGCAATTCTCGATGATTTCTGATCTTTTTATCAAGGAATATGACACTGTCACTGTCACAACTTCAGTTGTGTTTGAATTTGTCATTTTTAGGTTGAAACGTATTTCCAATAAAATGTCAAAACAAACGTTATTCATCTTTTCATCGTACGGGTTGTTAAGCTAGTTATTTGACATTTCCTGATGGCGTGTTTGACGACCATCACAAACTGTTTATTGTTATCACCACAGGAAGCCCAACCAACAAACGAACTCGATCCAAAGTGAACCTGCATGGTTCAGCTTGTGAGATCTCTAAATACCGATGAGACCCTTTGAACAAAATACCCGTGGTGCTTTGCAGAACGCTGCAGAGGTTACTCTCAATAAAGAGATCAAATGAGCCAATTATTATTTCCGCTTTCGATTTTCAACAAAATCTTTTTTATTTTGAAATACGCATAATTTTTAACAACAGTATGTTGCTTCATCGCCTATAAGAGTTCGATCATTGAAGTCTAATACGTGGAACAAATAGTTCAAACCTTGGACTCGTCCAGAGCGAATTATTTGCTATTGATGCAAAGTTTACTGTCACTTTTCTAGATCTAAATCCTCTATGATCACCCAGGCATTTCTCTCAAGTACTTTCCCATCGGTTTTCCTGTCTGGTGATGAAGTTCGTAGGCCTCCAGCCATAAGCGACCTTTCATAAACACTTGATACAGTGTATTATCGTCTGTCCAAAGATTCGGTCTGAAATGGCAGATCTTTGTGAGATTATCCTTGGTGCCATAACTGTGATCACTATAATCGAGGTTTCTGCCATTTGACTTCCTCAGTGGATGACTAGGACTGCCTACCACCAAGTCGGGACAGGAATTTGGGAAATCCTTTGCAAGATAAATTTGCAGTGTGTATTGTTTATCATTATTGGTGTTCATGGCCATTGCAACTTTGGCTTCACCAGGAGTTTGATGACTAATCCATGTAATTCTACCTGGGAAGTGGTTCTCTAGAATTGCTTTCTCTAACTCAAGCCGACTCCTTTGAATTTCAGTCCACGGCATGTTTATGGAATGAACAGTATACGCATGCTCAGTATGGAGGATAAATTGCTATAAATAACTCACCAACAATTTGAAGTTGCGCACATGCAACAGACAAAAATTGTTTTGTACATGTTATATTTTTCATTTTGGAATGTTCTTTTTTCATATTTTTTCAAACAAGGTTACAAAGTCTGTGTAAGGTAAAAAATAACAGGATTTTTTTTTTAAATATAAACTGATTGAGTGAATGAATGCACGAATAAAAGAATGGATGAATGATTGAACGAACGAATGAATAAATGAATGAATAAATAAATGGATGGGTGAATAAATGAATGAATAAATGGATGAATGAATGAATGAATGAATGAATGAATGAATGAATGAATGAATGGATGGATGGATGGATGGATGGATGGATGGATAGATGGATGAATGAATGAATAAATGGATGGATGGATGGATGGATGGATGGATGGATGGATGGATGGATGGATGGATGGATGGATGGATGGATGGATGGATGGATAATTGAGGGAACATATGAAGGACGGAAGGAAGAAATGGTAGACATTCAGGTGTTATAAGAAGTGTTTATTTCATTCTCATGATGTACATTCGTTGTATATTCCTCCTTGCTGTGCACAAAAATCTAGATATACATTACTAGTTATAACATAGTTCATATTATCGCGCGATCAAATTCATTAGCGCGAGCGTGCATCCATAACTCGATGGTGCACGCCCGTGCTCCATCAAATGACGTGTGCAAATGTTGTCGCCACACGACGAAGAAATTTTTTTCTTTCTCAAGTGCGAATCTCTGTCGGTATTTAATTACGAAAATGGAAAGTTTTCCTAACTTTTCGATCGGAATGGAATTTCTAGTCCCTGAAAACGATAACAATGTAAATGGAGCAAAGTCGTCGCGTTTCGCTAATTTATCGGAGTCCGAGATGCAACAAATTCTGGCGGACAGACATTCAGCAAAAACAAAACAAACCACCAATTGGTCTGTGGGAACATTTAAAGGTAGGCTTTAATAGTGAAACATTTATTAAATACTGATTTATTCAATTAACTAACATTATGATAAAGATACTCGATATTCAGTAACCTAGAATGGTCAAGATATTAAAACCGTACAACCGTACAATCTTCCCGGAATCTGACAATTTACTGCGATTCTCAGTATTACGCGAACTCAGACCAAGCAGTCGGCTGGAACTTGGTTTTTCGTTGCTATCAAACGAACATAAACAATCAGTAAACTTAAAAATAATAGTCAGAAGACCCACCAAATGGAAACCAAATATGATTTTGAGCTAAATTATGTATCATTTGGTCGAAGAATGTATTTAGTTTTGAATTTGTTTGAGTTTTGAATTTGATTGACGGCAGCGAAAAACCTAGTTCTGTTTGAATGTCTGAGTTCGTATAATACTGAGAATTGCAGTAAAAACATTGTTTTGTTTGCTTTCGTCGATAAAAACACATGAAAGTGTACTTACTATTAAATGTATTTTATCTTGAATTCAGCTTGGTGTAAGGAGAAACAAATACAAACACCGCTTGAAGCATTCTCGATCGGCCAACTCGATGTAAACCTTCGCAGATTTTACGCGGAGGCCAGAAATAAATCTGGAGAAGTCTATAGCAAATCAACACTCCTTGGTTTTCGTCACTCCCTTGAAAGATATCTCAATGCGCCACCACTAAACAGAAGCATAAAGTTGTCCTCAGACCCACGGTTTAAGAGGTCAAACGAGATGTTGAATGCACAAATTATCAGCTTGAAGCGCCAAGGGAAAGAAAATGTGACACACAAACCAGCCATTGAAAACGAAGACCTGTTGAAGTTGAAGTCCTCGGTGGTCCTCGCACTCAGCAACCCACTTGCCCTTCTTCGAAACGTATGGTTTCACGTGGTTCTTTTCTTTTGTAGAAGAGGAAGAGAAGGACAAAGACAACTGAAACCATCCAGCTTCAAGTTTGAAGTCGATCCAAGTGGTCGAAAGTTCGTGACAATGACACATGACGAACTCACCAAGAACCATCCCGGTGGAGTAGGCGACGTTTCAAGCACAGAAAAGTACGCCAGAATGTACGAGACGGAAGACGTAAATGACGGATACAAGGCCTTAGAGTTGTATATATCCAAGTTAAACCTATGGCGCGCCGTTTGTTTCAGAATTAATGTTTCGCTTTATTATGGATTTGTCTACCGTGATGTGGTTAGAATACCGATGCTACTGTCACACCTTGACTAAAATGCTTTCTGTCCGTCTTAAAATTTATACTACCGTGATAAATTCACTATACCTTGATAAAGTTTAACAGTACTACCGTAATACACTCACTCTACCTTGATACAGTTTTATACTACCGTGATACATTCACTCTACCTTGATAAAGTTTTATACTACCGTGATACATTCACTCTACCTTGATAAAGTTTTATACTACCGTGATACATTCACTCTACCTTGATCAAGTTTTATACTACCGTGATACATTCACTCTACCTTGATAAAGTTTTATACTACCGTGATACATTCACTCTACCTTGATCAAGTTTTATACTACCGTGATACATTCACTCTACCTTGATACAGTTTTATACTACCGTGATAGATTCACTCTACCTTGATAAAGTTTTACACTACCGTGATACATTCACTCTACCTTGATAAAGTTTTACACTACCGTGATACATTCACTCTACCTTGATAAAGTTTTATACTACCGTGATACATTCACTCTACCTTGATCAAGTTTTATACTACCGTGATACATTCACTCTACCTTGATACAGTTTTATACTACCGTGATACATTCACTCTACCTTGATCAAGTTTTATACTACCGTGATACATTCACTCTACCTTGATAAAGTTTTATACTACCGTGATACATTCACTCTACCTTGATAACGTTTTATACTACCGTGATACATTCACTCTACCTTGATACAGTTTTATACTACCGTGATACATTCACTCTACCTTGATAAAGTTTTATACTACCGTGATACATTCACTCTACCTTGATAAAGTTTTATACTACCGTGATATATTCCACTACCTTGATAAAGTTTTATTCTACCGTGATACATTCACTCTACCTTGATAAAGCTTTATACTACCGTGATAGATTCACTCTACCTTGATAAAGTTTTACACTACCGTGATACATTCACTCTACCTTGATAAAGTTTTATACTACCGTGATACATTCACTCTACCTTGATAAAGTTTAATACTACCGTGATACATTCACTCTACCTTGATAAAGTTTTATACTACCGTGATATATTCCACTACCTTGATAAAGTTTTATCAGTTCTACCGTGATACATTCACTCTACCTTGATAAAGCTTTATACTACCGTGATAGATTCACTCTACCTTGATAAAGTTTTACACTACCGTGATACATTCACTCTACCTTGATAAAGTTTTACACTACCGTGATACATTCACTCTACCTTGATAAAGTTTTATACTACCGTGATACATTCACTCTACCTTGATACAGTTTTATACTACCGTGATACATTCACTCTACCTTGATAAAGTTTTATTCTACCGTGATACATTCACTCTACCTTGATAAAGCTTTATACTACCGTGATAGATTCACTCTACCTTGATAAAGTTTTATACTACCGTGATACATTCACTCTACCTTGATACAGTTTTATACTACCGTGATACATTCACTCTACCTTGATAAAGTTTTATACTACTGTGATACATTTATTGATAAATACGACCTTGATGCGTTTTCTACCTTGATGTAACATAATACGACCTTGATGCGTTTTCTACCTTGATGTAACATAATACAACCTTGATGCGTTTTCTACCTTGATGTAACATAATACAACCTTGATGCGTTTTCTACCTTGATGTAACATAATACAACCTTGATGCGTTTTCTACCTTGATGTAACATAATACAACCTTGATGCGTTTTCTACCTTGATGTAACATAATACGACCTTGATGCGTTTTCTACCTTGATGTAACATAATACAACCTTGATGCGTTTTCTACCTTGATGTAACATAATACAACCTTGATGCGTTTTCTACCTTGATGTAACATAATACAACCTTGATGCGTTTTCTACCTTGATGTAACATAATACGACCTTTAGCCTACGCCAAAGTGTAGTTCGTGACGCATAAGGTGTATGCAATTCTTGTCCATGTAAATCGCCATGTTCGAAGGTACTCAATTTGAGTTAGATTAATTATAAGTTTTGGCCTTCCAACAGTGCCTTTTCTATTTACAAGAACTTCAGAAATGGTTCTGCAGCTATACGTTGTACAGTCTATTGAAAATAGCTGTTTCTCGACTGCATCAATACGAACTTGTATGGCATTACTTAAGGGTTTAAGCTTTGTAACAATGTCCGATCTTGCATGCGCACTTTCGTCCAAGCCACTTTCTCTGTCTTCAGAAGAAGCAACTATTATCCTCTCACAAGCAGTTCTATTTGTTTGTAATCGAAGTAAAAAATCCTGAAGCCCATTTGAGTCCGACGAATGAATCCTCCGTTCTACTTCAGAACAAAGTCTAAAGACTATAATAATAATAATAATAATAATAATAATAATAAAGCCTTTATTTTACGAGGGTAAAATACATCAATAAACTCAGTGAATTCCATCAGTATCACTTCGCTTGCCCGACTGATCACAACTGAATCTGTAGAAGGTAAAAATAATTACTTGTCACCGGAAACCACAAATACAACAAGCCTGTTACACGTCGATGTCTGACCTTTTGAAGTATGACTTTTACGATTATTTTCTTTCTGAATTTTTCAAATATCGAATAACCGAAACTTCAATCATCATATTATTTCGAAATGTGTTTTTCCGCTGATAGGTTACGGGATTTTCTTTTGCAAATATTAAATTCAACCGGTATATAACTCCGTCCGTATAACTCCTACGATTACCCAAGAATGTCCAGGCAGACGACGAGGGAAATTGGTTAAATAAAAGTGATCAAACATCACTTTCCAAACTCCGTTTTAGTCAATGATATGACGAAATTGTTGTTCCTAGTATTATGTTACATCAAGGTCGTATTTATGTTACATCAAGGTAGAAAACGCATCAAGGTTGTATTATGTTACATCAAGGTAGAAAACGCATCAAGGTTGTATTATGTTACATCAAGGTAGAAAACGCATCAAGGTTGTATTATGTTACATCAAGGTAGAAAACGCATCAAGGTTGTATTATGTTACATCAAGGTAGAAAACGCATCAAGGTTGTATTATGTTACATCAAGGTAGAAAACGCATCAAGGTCGTATTATGTTACATCAAGGTAGAAAACGCATCAAGGTTGTATTATGTTACATCAAGGTAGAAAACGCATCAAGGTCGTATTATGTTACATCAAGGTAGAAAACGCATCAAGGTCGTATTATGTTACATCAAGGTAGAAAACGCATCAAGGTTGTATTATGTTACATCAAGGTAGAAAACGCATCAAGGTCGTATTATGTTACATCAAGGTAGAAAACGCATCAAGGTCGTATTATGTTACATCAAGCTACAAAACGCATCAAGGTCGTATTTATCAATGAATGTATCACGGTAGTGTACCACTTTATCAAGGTACTGAGTGAATGCATGTATCACTTTATCAAGGTAGAGTGAATGCATGTATCACGGTAGTATAAAACTTTATCAAGGTAGAGTGAATGTATCACGATAGTATAAAACTTTATCAAGGTAGAGTGAATCTATCACGGTAGTATAAAATTTTATCAAGGTAGAGTGAATGTATCACGGTAGTATAAAATTTTATCAAGGTAGAGTGAATGTATCACGGTAGTATAAAACTTTATCAAGGTAGAGTGAATGTATCACGGTAGTATAAAACTGTATCAAGGTAGAGTGAATGTATCACGGTAGTATAAAACTTTATCAAGGTAGAGTGAATGTATCACGGTAGTATAAAACTGTATCAAGGTAGAGTGAATGTATCACGGTAGTATAAAACTTTATCAAGGTAGAGTGAATGTATCATCAAGGTAGAGTGAATGTATCATCAAGGTAGAGTGAATGTATCACGGTAGTATAAAACTGTATCAAGGTAGAGTGAGTGTATTACGGTAGTACTGTTAAACTTTATCAAGGTATAGTGAATTTATCACGGTAGTATAAATTTTAAGACGGACAGAAAGCATTTTAGTCAAGGTGTGACAGTAGCATTACGGTATTCTAACCACATCACGGTAGACAAATCCATAATCAAGCGAAACATTAATTCTGAAACAAACGGCGCGCCATATAAACCCGAAGTGCGATTCACTCTTTCAGTATCCTAGAAGAAACTGGAGTGTTGATGACAGCGACAACGTATGGTATGAAGCGCGTCCACTCGGAGTAAACAAGCTTGACGGTATGATGAAAGCTATCAGCGAAGCACAGCTATCAAAACTGCAGGAATACCAAACCGACACATTATGGCGATCTCAGGCCACAGGAACGAACAAAGTTTGTCACACTACAAACTCGTCCTTCTACATCACAACTACGAAACTGCAGCGAAGTCCTGTCGAGAAGCCTGGTAACCGGTACCTCGGAGAGTGATTATACAACTATTATCCACAAAGAAGTTCAAAATCACAGCTTGGTGGTCACTCAATCTGACAAAACCACGGCAAATCCATTTGGCTCCATATTTACCAACTGCACCGTTCAAAACGTCAACATCGTTATGAATACAAACTCCGCCGATGGCGATGGCCGTTGACTTTGACTGATTTCCTTTTACTCAATCAAGATATCCACAACCATTTGTGTATTATTACTTTTAAACTGTTTGATATCTTGAATGTTTTCTATGACACTTTTGTTGAGATAAAATGGTTCTGCTCGATTTTCTGTCACGTACATTTGTCAAGACAGTCTAGCGTGATTGTAATTAGCCAATCAGAACGTTTGTTTATCAAAATTTCGCAATAAGAGAATTTAACATTCAATCAGAAATAAAAGTTCTCGTCATTCTTTATCGTCGCTATGTTATAAAAGAATTGGTTCATGCTTTTAGCTGTGCGTCTATCGAGTTATGGATGCACTTGGGAAGTTTGGAGAGCACTCGAGCAGCTAGAGTTGCTCTCGGCTACGCCTCGAGCAACTCTTACGCTTCTCTCGTGCTCTCCAAACTTCCCGCGTGCATCCATAACTCGATAGACGCACGCTAAGCATGAACCAATTCTTAATTTCAGTTAAATAAAACGTACAATCATTATGGAAATAATTGTATGAGTGTTGACAACTCATGACTGTATAGTATACACTATATATAGACAATATTTCATAATGATAAAAATTGTTTTGTATTTGGTTTTGAAATTATTTATTTTAAATGCATTGCCGTAGCTATACATGCATCCGGGCAAGTCACTTTGAGGAAATTTCTCCAGTCAAACAACAGCTGATCTGTGTCATGGTAGACTTAGCAACGGTCTTGTAAGAAACTAGAAAGTGAGTTGAGTGCTTGTTTTTACGTGGACTAGTCAATTATTATTAATTCTAATATATTTTCTGTATTCAGATATTTCGAGCGAAAATTTACGTTCCCCGGCACAAATAACACAGGTAATGATGCAGCCTTTCACACAACCATTCCCACCAACTTTCCCTTGAGTCGGAGCTTATGTCAGCTGGTTGTTCGTCGTCGGCAACACCAAGCACAAGTTCATAAGAATTGTTTCCTTTGCTGCGTTTTGCTTGAGACTTGCTAGAGACCTCGCTGGAATCACTGACTTGATTGTCAAGACTTGATCTTTCAATTGATGGAGAGTGCGAACGGTCCTTTTCGATGCATAATTCTTTAGCACTGTTCAAACTCTCTGCTCCATTTCTAATTTCTTCTGCATTCGAATTTCTAAATGGACTATTTTCAGGAATATATTCAAATGCTCTGGGCACCAATAGATGTTGTGAGTTGTCTTGTCGATTTATTTCAAATAGATCAGTATCCGTTGACATTTATCTTCATTTCTATTACCCCTTTGTATGTCCAGCTTGGATCAGCAATGGTGGCGATAAAGAGGCAAAAGCGATGGATACCATATCAATGCATGTTGGACCAAACAGTGTTCTCGTCTCCACCACTTGGTCTCGTCAAACCAAGTGTATGATGCGAGTGCCATTCTCCAATATGACACAGACCTTCTTTAGTGGTTAACTGATTACCAACTCGTTCAAGGTACTCTACGTCTTGGTAGAAAGAAGCACTTGTTCTTCTGCAGTTTTTTCCTGGTCCAAGTACGAGTTGTACTACTGCAGTGCGCTCGTCTAACCACAAGCCAAACAAATCTCCTCCTGTCTCGCAGTTTGAAAATTTGGCGGTCCAAGCCTGTATTTGGCGGTACTCTGAGTCATATATCAAGAGTTTGAAGGCTGGACCAACAGGCTCATTTCGTAATCCTTTCGTTTTTGTTTTCCTATGCCTAGACATCGATGTATAGCACTCTGCGAGGAATAAAAGCGATTTGATTCACAGGCTACGCTTCTTGGAATTGTAAATTCTGAGAAACTCTGAAGTGTCAGTTCTCGGAACCAAGGCTTTCAGTCCGATCAACGATTCCCAGAAATGCAAAGTTCAGGGGCAAATATTTTTAACTTCTCAGAATCGAAGCCTGATATGCTCGCCTTTCTCCGAGATTGACACACGTCAATCGAGGCTCAAATGGAGGGTACGTCGCGAATGTGCAAATAAGCATCTTTGTAATTCTCGGAAGAGCAGTTTCATCACAGCGTGATACGTAGATCAAAATACAACACCTTTCTCCTTTACTGCTTCTGAGTATTATTATATTATTATTATTATGTATATTATTAAATAATCATATTTTTAATTTATTTTGGAAAACATTGGAAAATATTGATAACTTGAGCGTTCTTTAATCGTTCAATATTTTCTGTTAATTTTGTTATGAGTTTGACAGGTTTACAACCTACAAACCTTCCTTATACGATTCTGGAAAATAATAAACTTACAATTACAAGAAGAAATACAATCATCAACTAGAAGTACATGGTGTTTATGTTTAAGTTTATTTAAGGATCTGTACTTCCAATACAACTACGTTCTGTTCTACGTGTTTTAACAACAACAATGTCAGTGATATTTTGCTTCAAATGTTTCTTTTGGTGGATATCAGTGTTCAAAGTCCAATAAGTCCAAAGGCTAAAAAAAGCCACTAATAGCAATCCCAGTTAATACAGTGGTAGAAGCGATTTGTCTGGGCCTCTCTTTTTTGACCAACAGTTGTCCGCTGTCTTCATCAAATACTAATTGTTCCCTTGAATGTCTTCGCTGGTTTCCTAGTGTTTCGTCCTCAGTTGAATCCGAATCTCTCGGAGCTTCGAGTGGAGGATGTCTTTGACTGATCTCTCTCCCTCCACGAGGGGATATCCTTCGCCTTTGGTTTTCCATTACTTTCGAGGATCAACGACTTGTTTATTCTCTTCTTCGAATTCTTTGTTATGTGAAGTTTGCGTTATGAATATTTTGGAATTCATTGCGCGTGCGCGCCTTAGTTCCAAGAATCCCAAAGGGGTTTCCCCGATATCTATGTCATGCCATGCTACGCAGTAGGCTTTTTTAAAATTAATTATTAAAATAAATTTACAAAAAAACATCAGTTCACTACAGGAATTGAAAATTAATAATAGAACTGAAAACGATTTAAGGTTTAACAGCATATTATCGCATTGCTTCAGTCAATATCTCACCAACATGACACACACTACCAATGAATTCAAAACTTTAGTATATTTTCAAAATTAGCTAATATTCGTACAAACACAAAGTAACCGAAAATCTAATTAAATTCAGCCAACGATGTTACATCTCACGCAGAAATGAGTCCATAGGTTTTCCTGTCCTAAGATGGGCTTCATATGCTTCGAGCCAAATCAAGCCCTTCATGAAGACTTGATACAGCGTTAGGTCGCTCGTCCAACGTTCTGCACGATGGTGGCAAATTTTAGTAAATCCATTAAACGATCCCCACGAATGTTCATTGCCTCCAACTAGGCTGCCATCTTTCTTCTTCAGAAGACATGAAGGCTGTGAAACTATCAGCGTTGGGCAGCTATTTGGAAAATCATCTGGTATAATAACTGTGAGAGAATATTTCTTGTTGGTGACAGTAAACACGTCAACTTCGACCTCGGCAGGTTTGCCATCGGCTGCTGTTGGGTTAGTCCACCGTAGTCGATCAATTGGGAAATAGTTATCAAGTATTCCTTTTTCGCAAGCAAGTCTTTTCCTTTGATGGACAGAAAAAGGCATGGTTGTAGTGCTGAAGATGTAAAGCTGTGTATATCAAATATCCAATAAGCATTGATAATTAACAGCGAAGCATCACGGGAACTTCCCACAGTCCATATGCATTACATTGCGTTACCAATGGCCGATGCTAGGTAGAGAAATACGAAACATTTTTGATTGAACAACATGTCTTGTACTGCTTCTCAAAACAGAAGACTTGATCAAGAGGAGAAAATCCTGAACGACTATTTTCCAAACAATGTAAAGTGGATCAATCGAAAGGATACTGACATGAAAGTGGAAGTGAAAATGACCTCGAACAGCAACAAATCCTACACACTTCGAGTTTGCATCCCTCCAGATTACCCAAATTCCTGTCCAGCGCTATTTGTTAGTAATCCTTCAAGACCTCTTAAAGATTTCCAAGGCAATGAGCTCCAATGTGGGACTGACAACCATAGCTATGGGACGAAATACGGACTGACAACAATCTGCCATTTTGTACCTCATATGTGGTCAAATGAATACACTCTCTACCAGGTGTTCATGAAGGGACGGATCTGGCTCGAGGCATATGAGATCTACCTTCGCACAGAAAAACCCATGAAGACCTACCTTAGAGAAATGCCAAGTAATCTGCCAATCGAAGAGATTTTAGCAGCTGCAATTTTCCAGACTTTTCTTGAAAATCTGACAGAAGAGCAAGCAGGCTCTGCTACGTCTAGGCCTACATCGCCATTTGTTCCACTACAAATGTCTACAGACAATGCAACAAAGAACCCATCAAACAGTCGTTGTTCAGTTATGTAACATTAACATTGGTGTGGACAATTTTCTTTGAAACACTTCGTAAATGATTTGGACGAACACATAGCACATAACTTAAGTCTTTTATTTTATTACAAGTATTAATGGTCATGCAAAAATATTGGCTGATTTTAGTGTCAGTGTTGTAGGTTTGTCAACACTCATGACGAATTTATAATACCTTTATGCTCTTTAATTCCGTATATTCAGTATATGATAGAAGTTTGTGAATTATTTAGTCTAAAGTCGAGGAAGATTTGATTACATAAAATTAACACTCAATTTGTTTAGAAATAAAGAATGTATGTACTTGATGTTTGTTTTAGTATGCTTTATATCATATATACATGTATATTGTAATATTGTTTAGAATTTGTATATCTTTTTTATAAAGCATCAACAGCAGATATTTCAATATTATTATTATTAGGTTTAACCTAAAATAATAATAATGAAATATCTGCTCAGTGTTGGTGCTTTATAAAAAGATATACAAATTCTTGGTAATTAGAATATTTCCGGTTGCGCTTCTAAGAATTCTCGTCGCGCCATAAAATTGCCACTCAGCAAATTCCTTTCTGTTATTGGGAATAGCAATGCGTGACACATTTCTTGGAGAACGATTTCTGGGAACTGATATCGATTATACAAAAGGTTATCGATTCTGATAAAATATCATAGCAGCTTGTATTCTAAGAATTTATACTTATCTGTACACTGACACCGGAAAGCCAGGTACAAGCAGAAATACTACTGACCAAACTATTGAGTTTACCAGCTTCAGTTTTATTTCAAATCCGAATATAATGGCAGCTGAATTCAAAGTTCTGATATACAAATCAGAGTACCGCCAAATACAGGCTTGGACCGCTAAGTTTCCAAACCGCGAGACAGGAGGAGATTTGTTTGGCTTGTGGTTAGACGAGCGCACTGCAGTAGTACAACTCGTACTTGGACCAGGAAAAAACTGCAGAAGAACAAGTGTTTCTTTCTACCAAGACGTAGAGTACCTTGAACGAGTTGGTAATCAGTTGACCACTAAAGAAGGTCTGTGTCATATTGGAGAATGGCACTCGCATCATACACTTGGTTTGATGAGACCGAGTGGTGGAGACGAGAACACTGTTTGGTCCAACATGCATCGATATGGTCTACATCGCTTCTTTCTGTTCATTGCTACAATAAACCGGTACCGTAGGTCCTATGGTGTCGACGTTAATTGTTTTCTCTTCAATACTAGGCATCAATCGGGTCATCAACGACGAAGACAATGGTGGAATGTGGATGCTCCGAAGGAGGGTAGTTTCGAGTTGATGAAGGCTGGAGAAAGTAGTCCTTTTCGATTGAAGCTGGAAGCGGATCTTTTAGCAATAGGATCTGAATCTAACAACAAGAAAAACAATCGTTCCATCACTTCCGTGAAACATGAAAACCAAGTCAGCAAGTCTAAAAAGTCATATTCTTGTAGCGAGAATCAAACCACATGCAATGACAATAACATGAGTACAAACTTGAATAATTCAGATTCAAATAACCATCAAAGTGAAACAAAGAACGTAGCACTCGAAGATGATACAAATGATGATAACGATGAGGCGGCACTGTCTTTGGAATCGAAAACTGGCCAACCAATACACATCTGCAGAGATACAAAACCAACAGACACGAAGGACGATACTCATGATGATTCTAATGATGTACATGTAAGTGATGAGAATAAAGGTTCGCCAAATGAAGGCGGAAAAGAAACTGAAATGAGCCATTTAGTGACAGACCAAAATCCAGATGAAGAGGACATTGGCAAGACAACTACATCATGTTCCAAAATACTAGGCGACTTGTTTTGTCCACAAAAATAGAAAACTGAATTAACTCAAAACCATACAGCCTTATAACGATGTAAATGAACCAATTGATACCAATGGATATTTTATAATAATCACAATAGGTCAGTAATCATCAATACATGCAGAAAATATATAGGCATCAAATGTAAAAAAATATCAAATATCAAGGAAATTATAAAATCCTTGAAAAACATTTTAGTGAAACGTAAATACTTTATTGTTTATCATTACAGTTGTAGAAATACTTCATTGCTTTTCGTGGATTGTAAATGCTAGATAAATATTAAGCCAACAATAAATAAACATGGAAAATAATGCTTGTGGAAAGAAATGTAAACACAACAAGTGAATGTCAAGTAGAGCAAAGTGTCACACAACAAATCTTTCAAGCAAAGCTTCTTGGAAATGACGTCACAGGCGAAAGTCCCAAAATAGCATTGCGCGAAGGGAATTTCCCGAATTCTGAGAAGCAGTTGACTTGCGAAGGCACAGTGTTCAGTATTCTCTTGTAACATTCTACAAATCGAATAAAGCCGGAGAAAGGCACAATGAGTTCACAAAGGCAAAAAATCGAAAACTTCATGGAAAGTCCTGGCAGCAGTGAAACTATGGTGTTTGATCCTACAACGGGTAAGCTGACGGTGCAAAGCAAAGTAGAAACGCAACGACGACAACAACAACCAGGAGGAGCGGATAGACAAGTAATGTTGGACATGAACAAGCAAGGGCCTGGTGGATTCTTTTTGGTACAAATATAGCTGTCAACCTGACACAATGAACATGGACATATTAATGCACATAGATGATATCTAGCTTACTTGTTTCTAGTCACGAACTTTAATACAGTGGTCACCATACAGCGATGGACAAAACAACATATATCAACCAAGTACTTCAAGTGGTTTTGTTCGTAAATTATCTCGATGTTTACTCGCTATGATGAACTGGTCTTAGTGCTGCAGCGGATTTGCATTAGTATATGTGATAAATCAGATTGTAATTTTGAAAACGTAACACTGATCTCCTGTAAAATTAGCGAAAGTCAGTTACCGTGTTATCATTAAAAACACCAATCGATTGCAGTTCTAGTTGTTCTTAGTATCTGTACATACTCTCTTATTGCAGTTTAGTGAGCGTTCTTGTAGGCGTGGTGTAGTATGTACTTTGAAGGGATCTCAACGATATACTTTAATGAATTGCCGGTGAATAATTACTGTATTACAGTCTAACTGAAAGGTAGTCATGTTCAGACTTGCATTATCTTGACTGACCAGTTCTTGCAGATATAAAAACAAGCATGATTGGGAAGTGAATCAGTAAGTGGCCGCCATAAAATACTTAACCCGGCCTGAGCGCAGTATTTGAAATTAACATTTATTTTCCCAATTCCAATCAGAGAAAATATTTCATTCACTAATTATTCGACTTAACTTATAAAGTGAGAGAGATTTGATGTGCAGATTTGATGTACTAATTAGAACTTTCAAAGTGTGCGTAGACTTTTTATATCAGTTCATTGATTTTAGAATGGTATGGGGATATTTTATGTACTAACATTTGTAGGGGCACTAATGTGTTCATATGAGTGTGTCGAAGCATGCGCACACAAAATTCTCTCCTGTTGGGTTGCAAAAAAGGGAAATTTCCCGAATTTTTATAATCAATCGAGTGATTGAAACCTGTTCATCAGCTGCCATGCTGCGTACTGCACGCCGATTGGTTCTTTTTAAACTGACATATCAGTACCTAATAATCGTTGCGAATATGATAAGTTTCCCTTCAAAAGTGCTGAGTTGCTAAAACGTATTGAGATCGTCGTTTCAGGTGAAGAACTATTATTTAAAATGGGATCCTATTCAGAACCTCAATATGTCTTTAATCCTGCTACATGCCAGTTAATGGCGGTAAAAGACGAGTCCAACCATCATTTATCATCAAGAGAGTCTTTTATCAGAGATTACAGTGATGTTGAATTTAATCCAGCACAGTGCAAACTTGTAGCGACTGGAACAATAAATGCAGCAGAAATGAAGGCAACAAACGAAAAATCGTATTCAGTCGAAGAAATGGAATTCATCCCTTCTGCTTGCCGTCTGGAACGAAAAACCGCCACACCACTAAAGAGAGAGATTCGAGAACCAAGTGCAACAGAGACAATTGGTTTTGACAAGACGATGGGAAAACTGAAGAAGGAACAAAACCACAGCCACAACAAACCGGTTACTAAAACGACCAAAGCAAATCAAGTTATGGTCGGCATGAATAGAAGAGGAACTGGAGGATTCTTCTAAAAAGATAATGACGAATTCAAACTATTTTAAAGTATGGAACTGTATTGCAAACACTTTAGCTTATTAGATGTAGGTGACTTGTAATTTCATTAGACGATTTAATTTTGTAATATTTTAATGTTTAATTTAATGTTAGCGTGATAACTGGCTTCTAGAAGCATAAAATATTTTAGTATATAGACGGCATACTTAAATTTGGATCAATGGGCACTATAGAGCAATAGACAAATAATAAAAAATAAAAATAATTCACATTTTTAAAGTGTCAATATATATGTATTTAGTTGAAAATGTGGTAGTTGTAGTCAGGCATGTTAAGCGAAAAAATTGAAGAACTAGAAATGTTGTCACTGACTAGAAATTTAATTTTATAACAGTTTGTGTAAATGATCCACATTATCATAGCCTGTCATAACATCGCTGCTGAGGAAGGTTGTAGCATCAACCGAAACGTCCACATTAAATTTCTAGTCAGTGACAACATTTCTAGTTCTTCATTTTTACATATATGTATTTAGCAGTAAGTACTGCTCAGTTGGGGACACGACTCTCACACTCACTTCTTACTATATTCTGATATTCTGTGCACCCAACACTCATCTCAATAGTTGTTTTTTTATTGAGGGAGGAAAACCGGAGTACCCGGAGAAAAACCCTCGAAGCAAGGAAGAGAACGGTCCAGGAGTTGAACTAGGCACCACAGCGGTGAAACCACTCGGCCACCCAAGCTTCCCTACATAGTATTACAGTACTTGTAAATTAATAACACTGCTTCACTTTTCATCATTTTTAATTATAAAATAACTATGATATAACGCGCGCTCTGATTGGTCAAAGGATGCGTATTCCGCGTGCTTTATGAGAGAGCACACAGCACGCGCGCGCAGATATTCAAACATTTTCGTAACGAACAAAATTGAAAACTTGCTTTAAAATCATAATTGTATTTTATAAAAGAACTAGACCCTGTCGGCAGGGTTCACTCGTGCCCTGGTGCCGGATTGAACCAGTACATGCTAAGGACCAGAGTAGAATTGGGATCCCTGTGGAAGTGTCAGTGTGGGGGCTTTCTCAGTATATCACCGTCCTGAATTCCTGAAAATTTGAATAACAATAGTTCATATTGTTGTATGCCTCGTTCTACAAAGAGTTCTTGATTTGAATAACAAAGGTTTTTCAGGATAGTGATATACTGACTGAAAGAGCCCAAAGTTTGTATTACGAGTTTGATTTTTGCTTGAAAACTTCCCTTTACTACCTGGAACCAGCACATGTCGCAGTTATTTTTCGTGATCAATGCGGTATGTTTTATATTTCGCTCTTAGAGTGAAAATATTTGAATATTTTAAAAGTAAAATCAAGACGACAAGAGACCATTATCTTGGTATATATGTATTCAACGAGTAAAGTTCAATGATTCGGATAGTTGTTGTCGGTCGAGTTTTCATTTAGACTTCGAAATATAAAATACCATAAATATAAGCTTGTGGTTTCCTTTCTAGTAGAACACATAGACGTCCAGCTATTCGTGTGCTTATCTTCTTGGACGATAAGGATTTTCACTGAATGTTCGTGTGTGTCAGTTGTATAAGTGGGCTTCCTGTGGTCACAGGTAGCCCAAACGTAGAAATCAGTGGATCGTGACTTCTTTGGATTTCGTTCGGTTGGATCAGGAATGAGCTCTGATAAAGCCTTCAAAGGGTATGAGATTCTCAAAAATGTATTCACAACAGTAGTCTGAAAATTAAAGAACACGTTGGTGTAGAAATCTGAGCGAGAAATTGTGTTTTTGAGTGGTTTTGAGCGATTCGAAAAGCTTGGTTCAACCGGTCATTTTATAGTTTTGAGTATGAGTTTGTTTGTTTCTGAAAAGCATTATTTTTCTATAAGGGCGTTCCCTAAAAAATACTAGAAATAAAGAATAATAGTTGTTGAAGTCCCCTGTGTAGTTTTCTTGAGGTTTTGAGTTGTATTTTAATATTCGATGTTGGTCCGAGTTGTCTTGTGAATTTTGATTTGTTGACGAGCGCTGAACAGCGACCGATGAATTTGTGTGCAATTTCTAAGCCGTGGTGGATGCCTGGGCTCTGACTTGTTGCTTTATACCTCGTCTTTTTATCCTTCATTTGGCCAACACATTTAATTTAGCCGCTTTTTAGATCGGGAATCACGACTCCTATATAACACATTGCGCATGTGCGAGACAATTCAGTAGTACAAGACCCCATGCTTTCGCTAGACACACACCCCCATTTGCCCTATAATCTGATTTGATTTGATTTTGACTTTATTTTTAGTGACGATTGTCTATGGAATTTTAGTGGTCATGAGTAGTGTGTGGATTTGACAATGTCCCACATCGATTGGAAGAGAGATACATTTCTGTATATAAATGGTTCCAATACATGTATACTAGGTAGATACTAGGCCCCGGTACCTGAGCTAGGCGTTGCAAACCTTCTCCCCTTACCCTCCCCCTTCGCTGATCCTCAACCCTGTCCCCTATATTTATATTTGGGTCTCGATAGCATGTGACCGGATATTGCACAACTTTGCGATTTTCTGACATTGAAAAAAAAAAAAAAAATACGCGTTGGGTTTTATAACTCGTGCGGCCTACGGCCTGGGCACGAGTAAATAGAAAACTTGCCCGCTGTGCTATGTGCAGATTTATAGCACTTGGAGACTGATCAGAACACTAGAGAAGTGCCGTGCTTCTCTTAACACTTCTCTCGTGTTCTGATCAGTCCCCGCGTGCTATAAATCTGCACATAGCACGCGCGCTCGTTTTCTATTTCTTCAATAAATATTTTTTAAATACAGGTAATCCATGCGTGATACATTTTACGTTTCATTCAGTACTGATGTCACTGATTCACGACAAATATATATACAATAGTGCCGCTCTTTAATGTATTGCCGTATCTTTGTTGAAAACACATTAGAAAAAAAATCGAACGTTGTAGCAACTGATCGGATCGATGTCTATCTTCTCGATGTCTATCGTTAAATAAGCGACTTGTGAAACATACATAATCATTGCTAACATTTATACGTATCTTCAACCTATTGATTTTTATTGTCGAGCATAGGTTGCATTTGCATGTGCATTTGCATAGGTTGCATTGAAGATACGTATAAATTTTAGCAATGAAGAATCCAACCTACAAATACACACTATAGATACATAATCATGTTCATGTAACTTGCGGCATTTTTCCAGCAATTGATGTTCTAAGGGAATTTCCCGCTCCAACTACGATCTTTCTAGAAATATTCACGCGATCTAGATTGGATATTGTAATATGTATATATCTCAGCTTTGAGGGCCACAAGTTTATTAGCTTTGCTATTGCGCGCTATACTCGTTAAATAAAGACTTTACTCACTCACTCACTCGCTTACTTACTTACTTACTTACCGATGTATACAATAAATTGTCTCACTACACTGACGACACTACACACTATACTGATGACACTATGCACTACACTGATGGCAATACACTCATGGCACTACGCAATACACTCATGGCACTACGCACTACACTGATGGCACTACGCACTACACTGATGGCACTACACACTACACTGATGGCAGTACACACTACACTGATGGCACTACACACTACACTGATTGCACTACACACTACATTGATGGCACTACACTGATGGCACTACGCACTACACTGATGGTACTACACACTACAATGATTGCACTACGCACTGCACTGTTGACACTACACTGATGACAGTACGATGACACTACGTAATACACTGATGGCACTACACACTACACTGATGGCACTACGCACTACACTGATGGCACTACACACTACACTGATGGCACTACCCACAACATTGATGGCACTACACTGATGGCACTACGCACTACACTGATGGCACTACCCACTACATTGATGGCACTACCCACTACATTAATGGCACTACACTGATGGCACTACGCACTACACTGATGGCACTACACTGATGGCCCTACGCACTACACTGATGGCAGTACACACTACACTGATGGCAGTACACACTACACTGATGACACTACGCACTACACTGATGGCACTACGCACTACACTGATGGCACTACACTGATGGCCCTACGCACTACACTGGTGGCAGTACACACTACACTGATGGCAGTACACACTACACTGATGACACTACGCACTACATTGATGGCACTACACACTACACTGATGACACTACGCACTACACTGATGGCACTACGCACTACACTGATGGCACTACACTGATGGCCCTACGCACTACACTGATGGCAGTACACACTACACTGATGGCAGTACACACTACACTGATGGCAGTACACACTACACTGATGACACTACGCACTACACTGATGGCACTACGCACTACACTGATGGCACTACACTGATGGCCCTACGCACTACACTGGTGGCAGTACACACTACACTGATGGCAGTACACACTACACTGATGACACTACGCACTACATTGATGGCACTACGCACTACACTGATGGCACTACACTGATGGCCCTACGCACTACACTGATGGCAGTACACACTACACTGATGGCAGTACACACTACACTGATGACACTACGCACTACACTGATGGCACTACGCACTACACTGATGGCACTACACTGATGGCCCTACGCACTACACTGGTGGCAGTACACACTACACTGATGGCAGTACACACTACACTGATGACACTACGCACTACATTGATGGCACTACGCACTACACTGATGCAACTACGCACTACACTGGTGGCACTACGCACTACGCACTACACTGATGACCCTACGCACTACACTGATGGCACTACGCACTACACTGATAGCACTATGCACTACACTGATAGCACTACGCACTACACTGATGGCACTACGCACTACACTGATGGCACTACGCACAACACTGATAGCACTATGCACTACACTGATGGCACTACACACTACACTGATGACACTATGCACTACACTGATGGCACTACGCACTACACTGATAGCACTATGCACTACACTGATAGAACTACGCACTACACTGATGGCACTACACACTACACTGATGGCAGTACGCACTACACTGATGGCAGTACGCACTACACTGATGGCACTACGCACTACACTGATAGCACTACGCACTACACTGATAGCACTATGCACTACACTGATAGCACTACGTTCTACACTGATAGCACTACACTGATGACACTACACTGATGGCACTACGCACTACACTGATAGCACTACGCACTACTCTGATGACACTACGCACTACACTGATGGCACTACACACTACACTGATGGCACTACACTGATGGCACTACGCACTACGCACTACACTGATGACACTATGCACTACACTGATGACACTACGCACTACACTGATGGCAATACACTGATGGCACTACACACTACACTGATGGCACTACACACTACACTGATGGCACTACACACTACACTGATGGCACTACGCACTACACTGATGGCAGTACGCACTACACTGATGACACTACGCACTACACTGATGGCACTACACAATACACTGATGGCACTACACTGATGGCACTACGCACTACGCACTACACTGATGACACTACGCACTACACTGATGGCACTACACACTACACTGATTGCACTACACACTACATTGATGGCACTACACTGATGGCACTACGCACTACACTGATGGTACTACACACTACAATGATTGCACTACGCACTACATTGATGGCACTACACACTACACTGATGACACTACGCACTACACTGATGGCACTACGCACTACACTGATGGCACTACGCACTACACACTGATGGGCACTACACTGATGGCCCTACGCACTACACTGATGGCAGTACACACTACACTGATGGCAGTACACACAACACTGATGGCAGTACACACTACACTGATGACACTACGCACTACACTGATGGCACTACGCACTACACTGATGGCACTACACTGATGGCCCTACGCACTACACTGGTGGCAGTACACACTACACTGATGGCAGTACACACTACACTGATGACACTACGCACTACATTGATGGCACTACGCACTACACTGATGCAACTACGCACTACACTGGTGGCACTACGCACTACGCACTACACTGATGACCCTACGCACTACACTGATGGCACTACACGCACTACACTGATAGCACTATGCACTACACTGATAGCACGCACTACACTGATGGCACTACGCACTACACTGATGGCACTACACTGATGGCACTACGCACTACACTACACTGATAGCACTACGCACTACACTGATGGCACTATGCACTACACTGATGCACTATGGCACACTACACTGATGGCACACACTACACTGATGGCACACTACACTGATGGCACTACGCACTACACTGATGGCACTACGCACTACACTGATGGCACTACGCACTACACTGATGGCACTACAATGATGCACTACACATGATAGCACTACACTGATGGCACTACGCACTACGCACTACACTGATGCACTACGCACTACGCACTACACACTACACTGATGGCACTACACTGACTACACACTACACTGATGGCACTACGCACTACACTGATGGCACTACGCACTACACTGGCACTACGCACTACACTGATGGCACTACGCACTACACTGATGGCACTATGCACTACACTACACTGATGGCACTACACACTACACTGATGGCACACACTACACTGATGGCACTACACACTACACTGATGGCACTACTACACTGATGCACTACACTGATGATGCACTACGCACTACACTGATGGCACTACACACTACACTGATGGCACTACACTGATGGCACTACGCACTACACTGATGGCACTACGCACTACACTGATGGCACTACGCACTACACTGATGGCACTACGCACTACACTACACACTGATGGCACTACGCACTACACTGATGGCACACGATGGCACTACACTACACTGATGAGCACTACACTGATGGCACTACACTGATGACACTGATGGCACTACACACACTACACACTACACTGATGGCACTACGCACTACACTGATGGCACTACGCACTACACTGATGGCACTACACACTACACTGATGGCACTACTACACTGATGGCACTGTACACTACACTACACTGATGCACTACACTGATGGCACTGGCACTACACTGACACTACGCACTGATGACACTACGCACTACACTGATGGCACTACGCACTACACTGATGGCACTACACTACACTGATGGCACTACACACTACGATGGCACTACGCACTACACTGATGGCACTACACTGATGGCACTACGCACTACACTGATGGCACTACGCACTACACTGATGACACTATGCACTACACTGATGACACTACACACTACACTATGCACTACACTGACACTACACTACACTGATGGCACACACTACACTGATGGCACTACGCACTGATGGCACGCACTACACTGATGACACTACGCACTACACTGATGGCACTACGCACTACACTGATGGCTACACTGATTGCACTACGCACTACATTGATGGCACTACACTACACTGATGGCACTACGCACTACACTGACTGACTGATACTACACACTACGCACTACTACACTGATGCACTACGCACGCACTGACACTACACACTACACACTACTACACTACACTGATGGCACTACGCACTACACTGATGGCACTACGCACTACACTGATGGCACTACACTGATGGCACTACACACTACACTGATGGCACTACGCACTACACTGATGGCAGTACACACTACACTGATGGCACTACACACTACACTGATGGCAGTACACACTACTACACTGATGACACTACGCACTACACTGATGGCACTACGCACTACACTGATGGCACTACACTGATGGCCCTACGCACTACACTGGTGGCAGTACACACTACACTACACTGATGGCAGTACACACTACATGGACTGATGATGACACTACGCACTACATTGATGGCACTACGCACTACACTGATGCAACTACGCACTACACTGGTGGCACTACGCACTACGCACTACACTGATGACCCTACGCACTACACTGATGGCACTACGCACTACACTGATAGCACTATGCACTACACTGATAGCACTACGCACTACACTGATGGCACTACGCACTACACTACATGATGGCACTACGCACAACACTGATAGCACTATGCACTACACTGATGATGCACTACACACTACACTGATGACACTATGCACTACACTGATGGCACTACGCACTACACTGATAGCACTATGCACTACACTGATGGCACTACGCACTACACTGATGGCACTACACACTACACACTGATGGCAGTACGCACTACACTGATGGCACTACGCACTACACTGATGGCACTACGCACTACACTGATAGCACTATGCACTACACTGATAGCACTACGCTCTACACTGATGATAGCACTACACTGATGGCACTACACTGATGGCACTACGCACTACACTGATGAGCACTACGCACTACACTGATGGCACTACGCACTACACTGATGGCACTACACACTACACTGATGGCACTACACTGATGGCACTACGCACCACGCACTACACTGATGACACTATGCACTACACTGATGACACTACGCACTACACTGATGGCAATACACTGATGGCACTACACACTACACTGATGGCACTAAACACTACACTGATCGATGGCACTACACACTACACTGATGGCACTACGCACTACACTGATGGCAGTACGCACTACACTGATGACACTACGCACTACACTGATGGCACTACACACTACTCTGATGACACTACACTGATGGCACTACACACTGATGGCACTACACAATACACTGATGGCACTACACTGATGGCACTACACAATACACTGATGGCACAACACTGATGGCACTACGCACTACGCACTACACTGATGACACTACGCACTACACTGATGTGTGTATAGTTTGGGCATTGCCATTCGCATTCTACATTTCTCGTTTTCAAAAGCTGGTTGTTATCTTTAAGTGGAAGGTAGTTTAGCTCTCACTAAAAGATCTTTGAGAGATTTGTCCTTCCTGTATGACATTATGGGAGGATCTGAATAGATCCTTGCAAGGTTAGGAGTTTAAGACAATGAATGCCGTATGTTGGTATGAACGTTCAACCCAGATACAAAGCTTATTGGGTAGGACTGTATTTGCAAGATTTATAATAAATCTCCCGTTGTGAGCCCTAGTTTTTGCTTTGTTGCGCTTGTTCATATTGTAACGTCTTTTGGAACGCGAATGTGTTCGCATCGAGATTGCGCATTGAGAATAAGTCAACGAGACATTTGAATGGCATACAACTTGTGTTTTGGCACGTGAGAGCGGTTTACAGTTGTAGATTAATGTCTCTAGTTCTTAACTTTATTTCTCAAAGGCAGTGTCTGGTCTGATGTGAGGCCGCGGGGCCGTTACTGTAGACCTATATTAGACAACTGTTCTCGTTGACGTGTTTGTTAAGCAGCATCAATGATGTTTCGCTCCTGGCGACAAGAGTTCCAAAAAGAACTGTTTTGGTAATAACAGATAGCAAGACCGGTTTCGGACTCGTAATGACGTGTCCTTCTTCAGTTGCTCTTATGTTGCTAGTAGGCTGTGCTCGAAGGAGTGCGAGCTGTAATGTGTCGGATGGTGTACAACTCGCTCTATTGATGGACAAGTTGATCCCTTGCTTTGTCTGTGTTACGTTGATTGTCCAATCAGAGTTATGGATTTTTGACACATGTTCCTGTTGTAGGATAAACTCGCGGTATAATTTATGTGTTTTTGAAGAGTAAACTTCAAAACAATAGGTGCGAGATCTTGTATCAGGAACAGTATGCGTCATAATCCATTAGCGGACAACTTAACTAATAACATGTCATACCAGCTGTAAAATGACTTGGTGGACTAGTTTAAAAATCCGTTAGCCCGAACGAAATGTAGAGAAAGTACTTACGGGGGCATTTGCGATGTTCACCGAAGTGATTTAAGTCAATGTGTATAGTTTGGGCATTGCCATTCGCATTCTACATTTCTCGTTTTCAAAAGCTGGTTGTTATCTTTAAGTGGAAGGTAGTTTAGCTCTCACTAAAAGATCTTTGAGAGATTTGTCCTTCCTGTATGACATTATGGGAGGATCTGAATAGATCCTTGCAAGGTTAGGAGTTTAAGACAATGAATGCCGTATGTTGGTATGAACGTTCAACCCAGATACAAAGCTTATTGGGAATCTACCTTCCACTTATAGATAACAACCAGCTTTTGAAAACGAGAAATGTAGAATGCGAATGGCAATGCCCAAACTATACACCTTAACAAACACGTCAACGAGAACAGTTGTCTAATATAGGTCTACAGTAACGGCCCCGGCCTCACATTAGACCAGACACTGCCTTTGAGAAATAAAGTTAAGAACTAGAGACATTAATCTACAACTGTAAACCGCTCTCACGTGCCAAAACACAAGTTGTATGCCATTCAAATGTCTCGTTGACTTATTCTCAATGCGCAATCTCGATGCGAACACATTCGCGTTCCAAAAGACGTTACAATATGAACAAGCGCAACAAAGCAAAAACTAGGGCTCACAACGGGAGATTTATTATAAATCTTGCAAATACAGTCCTACCCAATAAGCTTTGTATCTGGGTTGAACGTTCATACCAACATACGGCATTCATTGTCTTAAACTCCTAACCTTGCAAGGATCTATTCAGATCCTCCCATAATGTCATACAGGAAGGACAAATCTCTCAAAGATCTTTTAGTGAGAGCTAAACTACCTTCCACTTAAAGATAACAACCAGCTTTTGAAAACGAGAAATGTAGAATGCGAATGGCAATGCCCAAACTATACACATTGCTATCTGTTATTACCAAAACAGTTCTTTTTGGAACTCTTGTCGCCAGGAGCGAAACATCAGTGATGCTGCTTCACAAACACGTCAACGAGAACAGTTGTCTAATATAGGTCTACAGTAACGGCCCCGCGGCCTCACATCAGACCAGACACTGCCTTTGAGAAATAAAGTTAAGAACTAGAGACATTAATCTACAACTGTAAACCGCTCTCACGTGCCAAAACACAAGTTGTATGCCATTCAAATGTCTCGTTGACTTATTCTCAATGCGCAATCTCGATGCGAACACATTCGCGTTCCAAAAGACGTTACAATATGAACAAGCGCAACAAAGCAAAAACTAGGGCTCACAACGGGAGATTTATTATAAATCTTGCAAATACAGTCCTACCCAATAAGCTTTGTATCTGGGTTGAACGTTCATACCAACATACGGCATTCATTGTCTTAAACTCCTAACCTTGCAAGGATCTATTCAGATCCTCCCATAATGTCATACAGGAAGGACAAATCTCTCAAAGATCTTTTAGTGAGAGCTAAACTACCTTCCACTTAAAGATAACAACCAGCTTTTGAAAACGAGAAATGTAGAATGCGAATGGCAATGCCCAAACTATACACGTTTACAAAAAGGGTATCAACAGGCGGCCGGAACTGAATCCCCATATTAAGTTAACCCATATTAAGTTAAGTTACAGGTTATAAATCTATTTAAAAATATAAATACAAATACAAGCTATAAACTTGATTAACACAATATAACTATTTAGTATAACTACACAGGTGATTATAGAAAATCAAGCGCGCTGATTGGCCGAGAACGTCGGACTATTTTCGTTTGTATTCTGTGTATATTGTCTTTTAATCTCACGGGACGTTTTAGCTTATTCACGTACCTGATGAAACATTTCATTATCTAAATTTAGCAACAACATATCATAGAAACAAAACCAACTTTATTTTAACCAATTTTTACTGTTACAATAAAAATATACTGATATTACTATATAATATTGTTTGTAGTGCTTTATCTGTGGTAGTTATCTCTAACTGCTAGCGTTGTGATATTGAGTTCATTATTCAATACAGTATAAGTCTGCGCGGTAATATTGTCTGGTGATAGGTAAAAAGGCATATTGTTCGCTGAGGCAAATTTCAAAGGAAATTAATCGCGAGGATGATTCATAAAATTATATAAGGTCTCGCTCCAAATAACCATGTCATTAATGTTTGTACAAAATGTGCTGAATCCACAAAACAAATCTCAGCAAGACGCTGAAAAAGTCGACAATCTTATCGGTGATAGGATTGTATATATCTTTATGATAACTCTGCAGAAACTTCTGAAAACGTTGGCGGGAAATGGGAATAAGCATTTATTTGACATCTGTACGGTTTTTTGGGGCAGTTTTGCACGCTCCCCTTGGTCACATGGCGAGCCGCACTGCTTAGCTAAGGCGTTTCCACCGCTAAAAAGTTGGTGGAAATCTCGGCAGGGAATCACGGTTTCTATTGTACTCGCAGCCTGATCCAATTATCACTTTCCTAGCGGCTTGTTATAATGAACATGTCTATAACTCATCACAGAGCATTCGCATTTCTCGTTATAATAAATTATTACGAAACCGAATTCCGTTGTTCAAAAACAAAAAATATATTGTTGTCGACTTATGCATAACGAGCCAGAACGTCTTAGTTACCAAAGATATGCGGGAAATTTTCCCGCATATTTGAGATTCCTCTTGACACTACGCCTATAACAGAGAACCACAGGCGACAAAATTATGGCAAGTGATTGTCAACAAATTGATCGTTTATTGACATATTAGTGACTGTTGAAGAAACCGATCGAGAACAAATCAGGTATTTACATATATTGAATGTGATATATACCAACAATGACTCTAAAGCCATTTTTATTCGGCCATTAAAACATAATAAAAGGAAAATTGTAAATTTAGGACGTATTATAAGATTGTATACATATGTACAAGGATCGACATATTGATATACTCAGTAGAGATGCAGCTTGGCAGTTATACTGACATGATTGTTTATAGGCTTTAATATTTATCAGTATAAACTGATTCCCAGCTCAGTAGAGATGTAGTTTGGTGTTACATGATTGTTACGGGCTGATTTATCAGTATAAACTGATTCCCAGCTCAGTAGAGATGCAGTTTGGTGTTATATGATTGTTTATAGGCTGATTTATCAGTATAAACTGATTCCCAGCTCAGTAGAGATGCAGTTTGGTGTTATATGATTGTTTATAGGCTGATTTATCAGTATAAACTGATTCCCAGCTCAGTAGAGATGTAGTTTGGTGTTATACATGATTGTTACGGGCTGATTTATCAGCATAAACTGATTCCCAGCTCAGTAGAGATGCAGTTGGTATTATATGATTGTTTATAGGCTGATTTATCAGTATAAACTGATTCCCAGCTCAGTAAGAGATGCAGTTTGGTACGTGTTACATGATTGTTACGGGCTGATCGATTTATCAGTATAAATTAAACTGATTCCCAGCTCAGTAGAGATGCAGTTTGGTGTTATATGATTGTTTATAGGCTGATTTATCTGCAGTATAAACTGATTCCCAGCTCAGTAGAGATGCAGTTTGGTACGTGTTACATGATTGTTACGGGCTGATCGATTTATCAGTATAAATTAAACTGATTCCCAGCTCAGTAGAGATGCAGTTTGGTGTTATATGATTGTTTATAGGCTGATTTATCAGCCGTATAAACTGATTCCCAGCTCAGTAGAGATGCAGTTTGGTACGTGTTACATGATTGTTACGGGCTGATCGATTTATCAGTATAAATTAAAATGATTCCCAGCTCAGTAGATATGCAGTTTGGTGTTATATGATTGTTTATAGGCTGATTTATCAGTATAAACTGATTCCCAGCTCAGTTAGAGATGCAGTTGGTGTTATATGATTGTTTATAGGCTGATTTATCAGTATAAACTGATTCCCAGCTCAGTAGAGATGCAGTTTGGTGTTACATGATTATTACGGAGGGCGATTTATCAGTATAAACTGATTCCCGCCCCAGCTCAGTAGAGTTGCATTTTATTCTAATTATGAAGTTAGCGCTAAGTTACAGTGCAATCGCTGTGACTGTGTCACGATCAAGGCCGATCGGGAATTGAAATAAAATATTGCGGGAAAGAATGATCGGATGTATGCGCAGATCATCAATTAAACTTACCTTCGGAAGGCAAGTTAGATTTTACATGGATTGCCATATATTTTAACATTCATCAGGGATCCTAAGTACCTGGAGCTTAAAATACAGTAGGTAGTACAAAATGATTCCACGTACTTTTGTTGGATAGGCATCTTTATCTTCGGAGATAATTTCTGAAAGAACTCCCTTAGCTTGCATTCGATAATCGCTACATTTTGGCGGGAAAGATGGCGACGATTCTGTATTATAATTATTAAGATCGCCGAACGAGTTAGCTACACGGACATGAGATTCTGGAGCTCTTGGTCGTTAACACATGAGGTTGGGTTTCTGTCTAAGAATCCCAGCCAGAACACAATAGCTCAGACACATGTAAATGTAAACCTCTTCTTCTTTGGTCGCCTCCATCAAATACTCGATGATCTATTTGCGCGCCATTTACATCATGCAAGCGAAATTGCCTTGATTTGCAGAGGAAAACAGAGAGCAAGCACAGCTCTTTGGAATATTTTGTTGATTGCCCACAAATTCTGCTGTTCGATCAGTTCCTGCCCTGTTTATCAGTGATTGCCGCATCGATCCCACGGCCTCGATCAACACGGCTCAGTAACTTTATTTACAATATATAATTTCAAAATCGGGCTCGCTTGTCAGAACTCATTTGATGAGAGTACACAGAAATGTATTGCTACGGAAAGAAGGCAAACAACTTAATTAATTGGCCTTTGAAAGACAATGTTGATATATAGTAATTCGATCGATAGCAACCGCGCTACCCCATTGTGACCATTATAACTTGGCTCTGGCTCCTTATGAATCGACAAGAAAACAGCGATTGATTTGATTTTGCTTTGCTGAATTTTCTTAATTAGTATTATCTTTATCAAATTTAAAAGCGAAAGTCATCCGAAATTCTGGCTAAATTCTCTTTACACTCACTGAGCAAAGGCGACACACCCGATTGCTCGTTCTTATCAGGCGACACACCCGGGATAAGAACACGTAAAGTAAAGAGAAGAGCCGAACTTTTGTTGTCATTTCATACTTTGGTTAGATTTGTGAAAGAACCGCTCCTCAGTAGAGCTGCAAGGTACCGGGCGCTGCTTTTGGAAATACACTTACTTAGATCCTGTAGAGCAGTTACAACTGTGGACAACGATATAATTCTAAGCTCATAATTCTGATTGCGTAGTATTTATATGACTATAGGTTTTCTATTAACTAGAATGCCATATTCTGACATAATCCTTACTTATTAAATTATTGAGAAATTAGCTGTTGTCTTTTCAGTTAAATTGGAAATATGTCGATTTTTCTCACTATATATTAGATATCGATGTCTATAAAGTGACGGACTTATGCGTCTTCTGAACTTAAGTTTGCTGATGTTCACAGTCTTCGACTGAATCACAGACCATCGACCAGCAGGGGTCCTGCATGTAATAAATAAACACAACTTCTAGCTGTTAAAATTAAAGCAAATCGAGACTTCCCAAGGCAGGAAGCATCCAGATAATACAACAAACTCTATACTCACGGCGATACAGTTCTTGCGGGCCAAGTTTCTCTGCTGCTTCCAGGACAAAATAGAAGCCATTTCTTCCCGCCAAATTATATATCAATTCTTTCGTGTCAAAATGCAATTTCAAATCACATTGGGTACCAACAAAGATAGCTTGAACATGGAATATCTCTATTTGGGCAAAATCAACCAATATCGTGCAGAAAAAAACATAAATTAAATGGCAGATTTTAGAGAGCGATATGTTGTCGTGTAGAGAAAGCGCGGGAATGTGATTGAGAAAGACTCATGACCGATGCTCAGCATGCATTATGACGATAATGCATTATCGTAGCTGTTGATAGCTACCTTTACTTAATCCTGTTGAATTAATCCTAGCAACTGTCGATCAACTATAATTGCCTTAAATTCTGTGCGGCTCGTCATGCATACTCTTGGAACAAAAAATGGTCTCATAAAAATATGTCATTTTCAAAAATGGCGGTGGACAGATGAATACACACTGTATCAAGTGTCTATGAAAGGACGTCTTCTTTGGCTCGAAGCGTATGAAGCCCACCGAAGAACTGGCAAATCTATCAGTACGTATTTGAGGGAAATGTGACTCGAAAAGTATCAGCAGGAAAGTTTAATCCAGCCAAACTTTCTCAAATGAATTGAAACTGTCATAATAATTAGAGTGCAAACCATATGTCCGTGAAACAGTACTAAATAAGTAGTATTAAATAGCACTGATGAAACAATAGAAAACAATGGATATAACACTATTTAGTACTATTTAGTATTAGTACTATTTCACGGACATATGGCTTGCACTCTATTGTAATTGTTGAACTGTCACGGAAATACTAAGATTAATTCATCATAGCGCTGCCTTCCAAAGACACGAAATACGAAAATGAATATTACAAATAAAGTGTCAGGATTAATATTATTTGAAAATAAATCGAATAAAATAGATAGTAAAAAGAAACATTTTGGAAACGAATTTTATTTATATCTGAAAACTATTAATCCACAAGAGTTATTTTTATTATTTATATATTATTATTTTGCGCACGGTTAGATGCTCTTTACATCCTTATAAGGTGGTATTATCACGTACTGCTGGCTTAAAGTGCCTATCACCCCTGTGAGATTCTTTCAAAAATCTATTCAATATACGCTGAATAGTTGGTGGGTTCAGTATTTTGTGATTTGAACCTTGCGTTTATGAGTTATAGAGGTTTGAAATCTCAATATGCAAATTTGATGATGTCAACCCAGGAATTTGCCATAACTTATTTAGACTTTTTCAAGAAGAGCTTATTTTTTGAAATGGGGAAAAAGTTATAAAATCATTCATAAAGACTGTGAAAATATTCTGTAAGTTTTCAAATGTCAATAATCAGCACAAGGGCGTTTTTGTATAATAAATGATGTCTTAGTAGACGTCATCAAATTTGCATATTGAGATTTCAAACCTCTATAACTCATAAACGCAAGGTTCAAATCACAAAATACTGAACCCACCAACTATTCAGCATATATTGAATAGATTTTTAAAACAATCTCACAGGGGTGATAGGCACTTTAAGTGTTCAGGGAAACCCCCTTAATTTTGCGAACAAATTAACATGTCTGACTTCCAAGAACTTAAATAATTTTGGACTTAACATCCGCAGTTTCCACGAATTTAATGAATACGTAACACTCTTCAATTCCCATGGAGGTCAAGCATCGCTTCCACGAATTGCGTGTTTATATCAGTCATGCATGTATGCTAAACAGCTGCATTGACCATTACTGTAGTTATATCGTTATGATCCGAGTTGCTTCATTTGGTTTATTTGGTTCGATCTTATGTAAAACTGTCTCGAAATACATTGGCTTGAAGACAAAGTCGTATTATCACGCACTGACGGCTCAAGTGTTTAGGGAAACCCCCGTCAGGTCCCAGAATGTCATTAAAATGAATGTTGGACTTGACATCCGCGGATTCATTTCCCGGAATTTATAAGTAAACAGGTCAACCACCAAGTTTTGGCGCTGTATAGACTGAGCCGAAGTATATCTAAGCTTTCGCAACTTCCCCGGTCGTTTGTCGGGCATTTCTCAGGTAGCCAATTCCCACGGTGGGGCATTTGGTAATTTACAGTTCTCAACGGTACTGCAGGAAAAACGCAAAACTTGGTTGAGACAAAGGAAGTAAACGATAGAGTACATTAAAAGTATTCAGAGTATAAACTTAAACATGGAATATAAGTATAATTAATATTACTTGAAAATAAATCGAATAAAATAGATAGTAAAAAGAAACATTTTGGAAACGAATTTTATTTATATCTGAAAACTATTAATCCACAAGAGTTACACTGACCTCACTGATGACAGTACGCACTATACTGATGGCACTACACTGATGGCACTACGCACTACACTGATGGCACTACACACTACATTGATGGCACTACACTGATGGCACTACACACTACACTGATGGCACTACGCAATACACTGATGGCACTACACTGATGGCACTACGCACTACACTGATGGCACTACGCACTACATTGATGGCACTACACTGATGACAGTACGCACTACACTGATGACAGTACGCACTACACTGATGACAGTACACACTACACTGATGGCACTACGCACTACACTGATGGCTCTACGCACTACACTGATGACACTACACTGATGACAGTACGCACTACACTGATGGCACTACACTGGTGGCACTACGCACTACACTGATGGCACTACGCACTACACTTATGGCACTACGCACTACACTGATGGCACTACACACTACACTGATAGCACTACACTGATGGCACTACGCACTACACTGATGGCACTACACACTACATTGATGGCACTACACTGATGGCACTACACACTACACTGATGGCACTACGCAATACACTGATGGCACTACACTGATGGCACTACGCACTACACTGATGGCACTACCCACTACATTGATGGCACTACACTGATGACACTACACACTACACTGATGGCACTACGCACTACACTGATGGCACTACACTGATGGCACTACGCACTACACTGATGGCACTACGCACTGCACTGATGACACTACACTGATGACAGTACGATGACACTACGTACTACACTGATGGCACTACACACTACACTGATGGCACTACACTGATGGCACTACGCACTACACTGATGGCACTACCCACTACATTGATGGCACTACCCACTACATTAATGGCACTACACTGATGACACTACACACTACACTGATGGCACTACGCACTACACTGATGGCACTACGCACTACACTGATGGAACTACACACTACACTGATGGCACTACCCACTACACTGATGGCACTACGTACCACACTGATAGCACTACACTGATGACAATACGCACTGTACTGATGGCACTACACTGATGGCACTACGCACTACACTGATGGCACTACGCACTACACTGATGGAACTACACACTACACTGATGGCACTACACACTACACTGATGGCACTACGCACTACACTGATGGAACTACCCACTACACTGATGGCACTACGTACCACACTGATAGCACTACACTGATGACAGTACGCACTGTACTGATGGCACTACACTGATGGCACTACGCACTACACTGATGGCACTACGCACTACACTGATGGAACTACCCACTACACTGATGGCACTACGTACCACACTGATAGCACTAACACTGATGACAGTACGCACTGTACTGATGGCACTACACTGATGGCACTACGCACTACACTGATGGCACTACCCACTACACTGATGGCACTACGTACCACACTGATAGCACTACACTGATGACAGTACGCACTGTACTGATGGCACTACACTGATGGCACTACGCACTACACTGATGGCACTACCCACTACATTGATGGCACTACGCACTACACTGATGGAACTACCCACTACACTGATGACACTACACACTACACTGATGGCACTACGCACTACACTGATGGCACTACGCACTACACTGATGGAACTACCCACTACACTGATGGCACTACGTACCACACTGATAGCACTACACTGATGACAGTACGCACTGTACTGATGGCACTACACTGATGGCACTACGCACTACACTGATGGCACTACATACGCACTACACTGATGGAACTACCCACACTACACTGATGGCACTACGTACCACACTGATAGCACTACACTGATGACAGTACGCACTGTACTGATGGCACTACACTGATGGCACTACGCACTACACTGATGGCACTACACACTACATTGATGGCACTACACTGATGGCACTACACACTACACTGATGGCACTACGCAATACACTGATGGCACTACACTGATGGCACTACGCACTACACTGATGGCACTACCCACTACATTGATGGCACTACACTGATGACACTACACACTACACTGATGGCACTACGCACTACACTGATGGCACTACACTGATGGCACTACGCACTACACTGATGGCACTACGCACTACATTGATGGCACTACGCACTGCACTGTTGACACTACACTGATGACAGTACGATGACACTACGTAATACACTGATGGCACTACACACTACACTGATGGCACTACGCACTACACTGATGGCACTACACACTACACTGATGGCACTACCCACAACATTGATGGCACTACACTGATGGCACTACGCACTACACTGATGGCACTACCCACTACATTGATGGCACTACCCACTACATTAATGGCACTACACTGATGACACTACACACTACACTGATGGCACTACGCACTACACTGATGGCACTACGCACTACACTGATGGCACTACGCACTACACTGATGGAACTACCCACTACACTGATGGCACTACGTACCACACTGATAGCACTACACTGATGACAGTACGCACTGTACTGATGGCACTACACTGATGGCACTACACTGATGGCACTACGCACTACACTGATGGCACTACGCACTCCATGGCTCAAGTGTTTAGGGAAACCCCCTCAATTTTGCGTACATCACTTCCACGAATTTAATGAATAAAAACCTACTCGCCGCCTTCGCCCCAATACAAGAAACGGCAATCTTATCACTCCAAGAAGCAATATTGTTTCATATGGTGACTGATCCTTCTCTGCTGCCGCCCCTAAACTATGGACCATTCTCCCGCTAAGTCTGGAAGAAGCCATTGACACTTTTAAATCTGAACTCAAAACATTTTTATTTACCAGTTAACTAACTAAGACATAAAGCCCATTTTTCTTCTCGGGCTACCACAGGTAACCCGAGTAACTATATTTATCTCTGAAAACACACTAGTTTTTTAATATCGTACGGCTAGATGCTCCTTACTTCCATATAAGGTCATATTATCACTCACGAGTGGATCAAGTGTTTAGGGAAACCCCCTTAATTTTTTTAATGAATGCGTAACACTCTTCGTTTCCCATGGAGGTCAACCATCGATTCCAGGAATTGCGTGTTTACATCAGTTATGCATGTATGCTAAACAGCTGCATTGACCATCACTGAAGTTATATCGTTATGATCCGAGTTGCTTCATTTGGTTTATTTGGTTCGATCTTATGTAAAACTGTCACGAAATACATCGTCTTGAAGACAAAGTCGTATTATCACGCATTGACGGCTCAAGTGTTTAGGGAAACCCCCGTCAGGTCCCAGAATGATTAAAATTAATGTTGGACTTGACATCCGCGATTTCCACGAACTTAATGAATACATTATATATTCCTTTGACACAACATTCATTTCGCGTTGATAATGATATCTTTCAAAAACATTATAATAGAAATATATTTCTTCTACGTAAATGATCAAAGGCAGGGAAAGTCCCTTACAGACAGAAACTACACTTCTGGGATTCTGGGAAGCATGACATACACACATACATACTTTATTTAACGTCGAATTACAATATAACTAGTTTACAACGTGGATCGAAATGAATACTAGACGCCCACACTGAGCATTGTGTAAGCAATTTTGCATAAGTCATTGAAAGTTCTTAATAAAAAACTGAATCAGTCTACAAATTTTGCAGCGTATGGGAAGCCCTATACCATAGCAGTAAATATTAAGAAATTCATGCATTCTGATTCTGATATATGCACAGAATGGAAAGGACTTTGCGCCTTTGGGGAAATGCCCCTTGTATAAACTTAACTATTAGGATTGCGGCGCATGTCTAACATTCTGTACAAAGATCTATTCATCCCACCCACGAAAGAACTACCATTTTAAAATCCAAAAATGTTTGTTGTTTTTGAAACCGAAGTCTGTAACTTAACTGGTATTGAATTCAATAACTGCTTTGAGCATGCATGGAGCCGCAATTTGCAAGTTCTTGTAATGGTGCTTTGCATAGATTGCTACTGGTAACTTATAAGTTCTTATTATATATCAATTACAGACATTTTATTTTCTTGTTATACAGCTATTGTGGGGTGTGAGTAAGTAATAGATACAATATTAGCGGCCGAACTGTATGGTATTTACAATGGCGAGCCGAAGGCGAAATCGATCTGACCTATCGAATCCAACGATGTATAAGTGGATGTTTTACTATAATTTGGATGATAGGAAACAGTTTGGCCGAGAAAATCCAAGTTAAAACTGAATGCAAATGAGGACGATTCTGTATCCGATTTACAGATGTCTGCTACGCTTATGATTTCTATTGTATTTCCCTCATTAATTATTCATGATTTCGATAATTGTCGTTATATAGCGTAATTATGATATTGGGCTAACGAAGTCTTAAAATATATAACTGCATAAAGATATATGAGTGCATTTTATTGTGGGAAATGCCATTAGCTAAGTATAATAGATAGGTTGATTTATAAGTTGCACATGATATATTCTAAATATTAAACTTTGTATGTCGCTCTGTGACTTCGGAGCGCGGACAAAAACCGCTGGATCCTCGAGCATGTCTGTATTAACGACAAATAGTCATTCTAAAAAATTACTGCATGCATTCATTACAATTAAGCTAGTCCATTTAAATATTACAAGTTTTACATGTGTCGTCTTTTTTCACTTCCATTGAGTACCATCGCAGAATACTCGGCATGTTGAACTTGTCAAAACCATCATCGGGATATGAAGCATACTGACCTTCCCTGCGATTTGACCACATGTAGTATGCACTTCTGAAATCATTCTCCAGCGAACACAAGGCGCTGTCTTTTCCTTTGCATAGCTCAACAAGGGCAATCTTTACAATCATGTTGCTGATGGGGATGATGTCTGATGACAAGCCTACCTGAATAGTGGCCTCAACCTCATTGTCAGGGACGTAGCTTGGGTTTGCCTCTCTTGCTTGGCGGAACGAGGAGACTTCTTCCTTGTCTGCTTCTATAAGAGCATTTTTGTAGACACAGCTGAAGCACGGCCCTTTGTGCGGTCTGATCATCACAACCTCTCCTCCTGCAGCTCTTACAGCACATTTACCATACAAAACTGGGATATCAAGCTCAAGTGAAACAGTGTTAATGTTCAATCGGCTTCGTATGTTATCTGTGGCAGCGACAATAAGATCACAGCCCGTTAGAATCTTTCTAGCATTCTCCTGATCATTAATGTCACTATTGTGAAGCTTCACATCAGCAAAAGGATTCTTGTCCAAGATGCGATCGCGAATGGCTTTAGTCTTGAGTCTTCCCAGGTCACTCACCCCACATGTATGGCGGATAATGTTGTTCAGTTCGATGCGATCGTAGTCCACAAGAACAAAGTTTCCAACACCGGCCTTTGCCAACTCAATAGCCACATGAGAACCACCGCTGCCCAGTCCGACAATGGCGACTTTTTGCTCCTCTAGCAAACCAGACTCAAGTAAACCTTGACTTCTAGAGTAGAGCAAGTCTTTTGAAGGATTCAATAATACTTTGGTTTGTTTTGGTGGATCACTGGACGTCTTCCTTGTGTATGCCTTGACTTGATTATCTGTGGTTATCAGCAAAGCAATCTGTGTAGTGGCACTCTCCTGCAGTTTTCTGAAGGTATCCTCGATGATTTCATTTGTTTCTTTGTCGTCATCTGGGAAACCTTCGAGCATGGTCAAAGCCACTTGGTTTTCACTGACTTCTTCTTGAGCTGCAGAGGATACTGTGATGTGAAGGACGTCCCCATCATCGACTGGTGTGACCGTAAAGTTATGGTCCTTATTCTTTCTCAAAATATCGGTGAAATTAGATTGTATTAAACACAAGACAAGGTCATCTGGTTGGTGCATCTTAAAACTTTTTATACCAACCAAATTATCTGCTACGAGAAACACTGTCTGGAAGTAATTCTACATTCATCGGTTGAGAAACCCGAAGCTGTGATATCACGTGGATTCCGGGAAATTGAAAGTTGAACCCTTACTAATACAAATCATTAATATATTGACAATAGCAAAGCCATCCACATGACGATGGGATACTATATAACTAGGTGTATCTAGTGCTATCTTCTGTTGTCGAGTGAACCACGACATCAAGATTATATGAAGAATTGGAATTTTAAATTATATATTTTAAATATTATATTTTTTATAACAGATTGCTCTTGAATAACATTATGTGCGACTCAACTTCAATTCCAAGAAACATAATTCCAAGAAACGTAATTCGTCAAAGGAGAAGGGGTTTCCCCGTTATCTGACATGAATGTATCTATACCATATTTGGGTATTTCGGTCAACGGAATACTGTTCGACTAGAACGTAATATAAACAATACCTTTTCTCAGAAAAAAATATCGGTTCTGGGAATCAAGTTGGACTTTGGACTTTTTTTAATATTTGAATTTTTAGCTTTTTGAAATATCACCAAATGTATCTTAGAGAACTAATCATGTAATGTTGTTCCTCTTTCTTTATGGCAGCACTCCATTATCACCTGTTAATATTTGAAGTCTTTATTTTAATCAATTCAATGTATATACCCGGGTGTATACACCTAATTGCAAGAACGTTGTCATATAAAAAAGGGAATTACCAAATAGGAATTAATTAAAAGACAAAATGAGAAGTTCAGCTTGAGTGCTCTGCTTTTGTCTTTTAATTAATTCCTATTTTGTAATTCCCTTTTTTATATGACAACGTTCTTGCAATTAGGTGTATACCTTTAATTTTGACGTTACAATTATGACAATTTATGCTAAACGAAATCAAGCATATACAAGTACAATAAAAACATCTATATTTACAAGTGTTTAGTCGTGTTTAGTACTGTGTCAGTATCAAGAAATCTTAAGTAAATCAAAATCATAATTAGCGATGAGACTGTTTGCTTGATATATAATCCATCACTAACTTCTTTATTTTAGAAACAAACTGATCGACTTTAAACGGGTTCTGAGTCAAAATGTATTTTGAAGGTCCATTGTCAATGTTTATTCCCGCTTGTGAACGTGGGAATTGCGAGGGAAAACATAGTCTAACGTCACACCCATAATAAGAGAATTTCATTATCATGTCATGAATTCCATAATCTTCCAATTCAATGTGAAAATTATATACAATATTGCACAAGTTATTTCTAATTGCTTGGAGGATAAACTGATTCTCTGGTTTGGTGTACCACTGAAGGCTGTTTTGAGATCTTGAAGAAACTAGCTCACTTATAAATCTTTCAAACTGGTTATACTTTGACATTATTGTAGATTTTGCACCCTCAACATATTTTAAACCAGTATTAAACTAGATTCGTCGACTTTCTCTACTTCTACTCCATCTTCTATTATCGATGATATCTCAGGTACAAGGCTAAATGGACTTTTTTCTGCAATGATCTCGATTTGTCCTGCTTGGCAATAGCGAGAACCCTCTTTAAAGATATATGGTGAGATCTGAACATTTTCTTGGGCGATTATGTTAGCTATCATCAGAAAGAAGCCACAAGAACCTCTCGGAAAATTCCTGTGCACAGTCCTGCAGTCACCTTCGCTCGGTTCATCTAGCTTTAGTTGATGGTGTGAATGCCATTCACCGATGTGTCCAAGCATATAATCCCTGGTCAAGAGATCACCAACTCCCTTCAAGTAAGGTACATCTTGATAGAAATGGTATTCACCGTGTGTGCACTGACGGCCAGGACCAAGTACAATATGAATGACTGCGTTATCTTGGTTGGACCCCACAAACCAAACAAATCGCCTCCTGTTTCCCGGTCAGGATATTGCAAAACCCATTTCTCCATATTCTCAAAATCATGCCTAAACATATAGACAACGAACGTATTTATGGAACTTGTCATTGCTTTTGAGCAGTAGATAGCTAGACTTACTCCTGCTGATAGAATTATAAAACAAAATGAATGATGCAGTTTTCACGCATGCGTAATGTAACAGCTGGATTCCGAGATATGTCACAGTCAGTTGTCACGAGTTGTTAGCTGGCACATTCTCAAAATGCAAATGCTGTGACAACAATAGACAACATTGTCTTGAATTCTATCGACCTTATATGATCACAATGTGAAAAATCGCCAGAAAACATATTTGGGTAAATTAAGGAAAGCTACGTGAATAGTGATTTGTGTTTTGTATATATTGTATGTATTCCAGATGACCAGTCGTCAGTTTCTGCATGTCAGAGGTATTGTTCACATAAATTCACTCAGCTTTTGCAATATCTTGATTTTTTCTTGATTTTTATATATTTCCACAATCACGGTTTACTATTAAAAATAATAAAAATGACAAAAAATGACATTACTTTTTAAATTCCATCTGTAGGAGCTTTAAATTTAAGAGACTGAAACGGCTTCGTCATCAATGATATCATCAATGATATCAACAACTGAATTGAAAAATAAAACTCTAAATGTTCACTCTAGTTATTTAATATATGTAAGACGATCATGATTGAAGAATTGAGAATTTCATACAAAGAACTAAAACGAATTATTAAATGTGCGACGTCTGAACCAAAAAGGTAACCAATGCATGTATATAACACATCTCCAAATTGTTCTAGTGGCCATACCAACTACAAGTCCTACAATGGTTAATTATTTCACGGGATAGCTCCATGGGATCTGTCGACTTCAGATTGACACGATACGGCGTAGCACTTTGTGCAGGTAGTCTATGCTGAAATAATTCGGCATTACTTTCAGGGAAATTTGCCGGGAAAGAAACAGAGAATTGTTTTCCTTCGAAGATTAAATATATTGTAATGTTATGTGTCTCTTTATCTCTGAGTATCTTTTCAACGATTGCGAAGTTACTAAGCTTGTCACACAATCTCCTAAGGGTTTGACCGTCATCGTTCAAGTACCACTGTTGTGCTGCGGCGCACAATGTGGATACCTCTGCTTCACGCTGGAAATCCACAGAATCTTTAATGGAAACATTAGGTAGTGTTGACCTATCTCCTTGAGCTCTAGAATCAAATTCCGCTGACGGATTGTTGCAGTTTCCGATGATCTTTTCCATCGAGGTAGTTTCACACACATCAATCAACTTAGCTACTGGTATTTGTGAATTAGTCTTTACAACCTGCTCATCTTGGGGAATCCTGAAAAGATTATGTCCCTGTAAAGGCTCAATCCTTCCATGAAACTTTCGTTCTCTTGTCAACATAAATGGGACAAAGTCTGTGCTTGGCTGGATATGTAGGTAAACGCAATTATGTCCATCATTTGAAGTAACTGTTGCAGGCATTGCGTCGTTAAAGTAAGGTGTTTTGAACGACCAACAACCAAGTTTACATAACATTAAATTGCTTTTACCAATTCTATCAGACCTGTTTCGAAGGAAATGGTACTCATTGGGGAGTACGCCATGATGCACCAGGTGTACCACAGGATTTCGACTGTTTGTCCACAAGCCAAACAGAGCACCTTCACCTGGCTGATTTGTTGGTCCAGAACACCAACCTTTCAGCATTTCGATGTCATCTTTAAACATGTAGAGAAGGAAATCATTTCCCTGTCCTGCGTCCATACTTAATGAAATAGTCGTCCAAAATACAGTTTCACTACATGCAACGACAGAGTAATTCGGTTGATTGATTTTGTTTCATCATCATAGCAACGGAGTTAATGTTCTCGGAAATTGTCACACCATCGTATGTGACATCAGTAAATACGTAGACATGAATGTCAGTAACGCAATATATCATCAGACATTAGCAAATACACCAAACACTATCAACATCGATAAGGAGAGGAAATGCCCTGGTCAGCAAACCAGCAGAAAAGGTTAGGCACGGAAAAAGGAATTCTAGAATCCTACTTTATGAATAAAGTCACCTGGACTGATCCCACTGGGGATACGTTGGTCGATGTAAAGATGACTACAAGTAACGATCGCTGCTATACACTAAGGATGTATCTTCCTTCAGACTACCCTAATTCGTGTCCAGAACTAACCGTGGTGTCGCCGAGGATACTGAAAAGAAAAAATGGATCAGAGCTTAATGGATCCCCGGCATCATCACAAGACCATACTCTTGGAACAAAAAATGGCCTCATAAAAATATGTCACTTTGTGCCATGCAAATGGACAAATGAATTCACGCTGTATCAAGTGTTTATGAAAGGTCTTCTTTGGCTCGAAGCGTATGAAGCCCACCGAAGAACTGGCAAATCTATCAGTACGTATTTGAGGGAAATGTGACTCAGTGACTCAAAGTATCAGCTGGAAAGACTTTAATCCATCAAAAAACTTTTTCAAATAAAACTGTCATAATATTTTGTAATTTTTGAACTGTCACGGAAATACTAAGATGAATTTACCATAGCACGGCTTCTAAAGACACAAAAATGTGAAAATGAATGTTACAAATCAAGAGTCAGGATTGATATTATTTGAAAATAAATAGAATAAAATAGACAGTAGAAAGATACAAACGAATTTTATTTATATCTTACTTTTACACGATTTGCTTTCGGGTTTTTTTTTGCGTATTGCTAGATGCTCCTTACATCCTTATAAGGTCATATTAACACGCACTGCTGGCTCAAGTGTTTAGGGAAACCCCCCCTAAATTTTGCGTACAAACATATCTCACTTCCAAGAACTGCATTAGAATAATTTTGGACTTAACATCCGCAGTTTCCACGAATTTAATGAATACGTAACACTCTTCGTTTCCCATGGAGGTCAAGCATCGCTTCCAGGAATTGCGTGTTTTCATCAGTTATGCATGTGTGCTAAACAGCTGCATTGACCATCACTGAAGTTATATCGTTATGATCCGAGTTGCTTCATTTGGTTTATTTGGTTCGATCTTACGTAAAACTGTCTCGAAATACATCGTCTTGAAGACAAAGTCGTATTATCACGCACTGATGGCTCAAGTGTTTAGGGAAACCCCCGTCAGGTCCCAGAATGTCATTAAAATGAATGTTGGACTTGACATCCGCGGATTCATTTCCCGGAATTAAGTAAACAGGTCAACCACCAAGTATTGGCGCTGTATAGACTGAGCCGAAGTATATCTAAGCTTTCGCAACTTCCCCGGTCATTTGTCGGGCATTTCTCAAGTAGCCAATTCCCACGGCTGATTAATATACAGCGGTTCTCAACTTTACTGCAGGAAAAACGCAAGACTTGGTTGAGATACAGGAAGTAAACGATAGAGTACATTAAAAGTATTCAGAGTATAAACTTAAACTTGGAATATATAGTAATTTCGATATTTCCCGCACAGTAGGGCATTTTGCGTTCTGCAACAAAGATGACAAATTCCCGGGGGGATGGACAAGCTTAAAGCTTATAATTGAGAGGCTACATAGCTATATTTTCAAACAAAACATCTGATTCAATGTGTTTAATTTGCAGAAGCTCTTTGATATCGAAGAGATTGATATTTTTGAAAGAGAAGAATGAAAACACAGATTTAGAACGTCATGAGTGATTTTACAGTTTTGCTTTATGATTTAGAATATCGGCAGATACAAGCCTGGGTCGATAAGTTTCCAAACTACGAGACAGGCGGAGATTTGTTTGGCTTGTGGTTAGACGAGCGCACTGCAGTAGTACAACTCGTACTTGGACCAGGAAGAAACTGCAGAAGAACAGGTCATTCTTTCTACCAAGACGTAGAGTACCTTGAACGAGTTGGTAATCAGTTGACCACTAAAGAAGGTCTGTGTCATATTGGAGAATGGCACTCGCATCATACACTTGGTTTGACGAGACCAAGTGGTGGAGACGAGAACACTGTTTGGTCCAACATGCATCGATATGATATCCATCGCTTCTTTCTGTTCATTGCCAACATTTGGGAGAGATCTGCTCACTGCAGGTTAGGTTCAAGAGACGCTATGCCTGGTGACGTTCGTATTGGTTGCTTTCTATTTGAGAGGATATCAAGAAACAATTTAAGTCAGAATAGCCAAGTTATGGAAGGCAAATTCAAATTAATTAATGATACTGTAAGCCCTTTTCGAATGAAAATCAAAGATGAAATCGACGATGGAGCAGAGACTACAAACTCTGAACATTTACTTAACCATTACACAGGAATACATGATGGAGAACAGCCTGCGAGAAGGTACATGAAAAGAAAAGAAAACTGTATTAAAAACGGGAAAGCAAATGCCAGATCAAATCATCGATGCAAAACAGAGCCTAGGCAATCAATGGACACCAAGAATTCTCAACAATATACGGGTAAATTTACCGACGACGCGGGTCAAAAACATTCAAATGATGACAAAGAAGACAGTTACAAGCAATGCAAAGTACCACCACAGTATGTTGACACCAGCAAAGATACTGACAACAATGAACATCGGTTTGCTGAAAAGACGTCTACGAGAGCTGAGACAAGCAACAAATCAAGCCACTGTTCTAGAGTATCCCTACACATCAACCTTAAAAGAAATCACCTTTGCTCCACCACAGAAAACTGTACATCAAATGCATTAGTTAAAGATAAAGAAAGCTCAAAATACCAGCCTTCATTAGAAGTACAGTATTACGGAGTCCAAATAACTCATTCTGACCGCGTTAAAACAGATCTTGAATATCCTAGTGATAGCAACAAAAAGCAGCACAATAAGGAATCACAAATTACCAAGGAATCATCTGTTGATCGGGGAATCACAATTTTGTGTGGTCAAACAAAGCAAGCAACAAAGTCTTCAACCATGAAGGCAAATAAAAATACTAAGAAAATATTCAGCTCATCTTACAATATTCAACTATGAAAAGTGTCGATTGCCGTTGCCGTTTGATACCGTTCAAAAGTGTAAAAAGTGGAACTATACATTGAACTACGGTGTCCATGCAGAGCTAACCGTGGCGTCACCGACCGAGGATACTGAACTGATTAAAAATAAATAATGAATCGAAAAATAATAATAATAATATATAATAACTGTTTCTGAGTAAGTGTCCAATGCGTTCTAGCGCTTGCGCACTAATTGGGGGGCACTGTACTCTCACACACACTACCACTACATTCTAATATTCTATGCATACAAATATTCTATTCGAATCAAACCTTAATGGATCCCTATCAGCACAAGACGACACTGTTTCTTGGAACAAAAAATGGCCTCATAAAAATATGTCACTTTCTGAGCCATGTGAACGGACAAATAAATACACGCTGTATCAATTGTTTATGAAAGGACTTATTTTGCTCGAAGCGTATGAAGCCCACCGAAGAACTGGCAATTTTTTCAGTACGTATTTGAGGGAAGTGAAAACGAATCCTCTTCAGTGTTACTAACGAACAGTGAATGTAATTAAAAATAGTATAGACAGGGAAAAACGCCATACAGCTACGATGTATCCAAAGGCCTTTCGACCGTTTAATAGTGAATGTAATTGTTATATAGCCGGTCAATTGAGTGCCGTAACCTTTATCGGACTTGTTTTTCGAATGATTAATATGTAATAAAATTGCTTGTAAAAATTATATTGTAGCAATCGTGGCAACCTTAAATATATTGTTTATTAAAACGAAATGTCATCCAATAAATATTCCAGGGAAAATGCTAGCCTGCGAATACAGCCGCATTTTGGCGGTCGCGCACAGGGGTTAAAATGCAGAATTGAATAAAAGTGTAATTTAATGTCACGATTAGCTTCACCTAACACCTAAGTGTTTATTACACGGGGAATCCCCTAATTCGTGGAAAAAAGGTTTCCTGTTTCCGATCGAAAACACACTTCTGCGCATGCTCGTGACTACAAATTCTAGGAATCGATTTCAGTGTTCACGCTCCATGTAGAAAGGTTACGCGTCTTTGAGATCAATTTTATGTTGGAGATAATAGATTCAAGATATCGACGCTCAAGAAACCCAGACACCAATTTCACATTGCGTATGTTTGAAGAAGATTATATAGAAATTGGAAAGCTAGTCAGTGAGAGACCGAACGAGGAGACAGGAGGAAACTTGTTTGGTTTGTGGACTAACTACAGCAACGCTGTTGTCCTTGTTGCTACGGGACCAGGTCAGAACTGTAGACGAAGCGCTACATCTTTCTACCAAGACATTCCTTACATGAGCAGAGTAGGCGAGTTGTTGACAAAGCAATATTTTTTGTGCCATATTGGCGAATGGCACTCCCATCACCAGCTGCAGTTACACGAACCCAGTGGAGGGGACTGTGGTACCATAAGACGAAACTATCCACGAGGCTCACAGGGTTTTGTGCTCATGATTGCCAACATTCTACGCGATGGAAATGTAAAACTATCGCCATTCAAGTTTGTTGATGATGCGTCGCCTTTTGAGCGAGGAAGTGTTGAAGTCTTGCGTACAAAAAATCCGTGTAATCAAGTGGCATCCATCAAAAGGTGTATCAACGAGGGAAAGGAGGCATTCGTACGACAAGATTTAGATAACTGGAGACAAACAAGACTAGAAGACAGCTTACCAACACAAGAGGTTGAGTCGAGAAGTCGACCAAATGCAAGACAACTACCACAGGTTCATTCTCGTAGTCGTTCTCGATCACCACAAAAAGAAACAGCTTCCAGATCGCAATCACGTTCATTTCGATATAACAGATCTCATGGGAAAGAAGATTGCTCACTCAACGCAGACCAAGTTGGCGTCCATCAGGCAGCCTACTCGCCTCAACCACCTCCACAACCAAAGCCAGAACGTGCTTCTCGGGCAAACCCTAGAGCTTCCCGTATCAGCGCATCACCACCCCGACCTCCACAACATCCAAACAATGAAGACAGTACTCGTAGGTATAGCACACTGTCTAGTTCGCAACAGTGGTATGAAGCAAGAAAATATAATTTACGAGAAACTATAAGATTCATAAAAACACTTTCTGACAACAGTAAAGTTAAAATGACAAGAGACAAATCAACACAGGATCTGTTCATGGAATTCAAGCACAATAATTACCGCTGGGTTGTAACCTTCCCTATAACATTTCCCACAGGGGCAGTAACACTTGAGAATAATTCTGCTGTGCCACACGTTTCTATCATAAGTGGGTTTGGGAGATTAGATCTGGTTCTGTACAAATTAAGAGAAACTCTCCAGCGTTCTTGCATGTGTATAATGTGTAGGTAAATATAATACAATTAGTAAGATCTGTGTGTAGATACGAACACGTGCGAATATACTGCAAGTGTATCGTGATCATAACGTCTGAAGTCTTCCGCTGAAGCCATGGAACAATGTATATCATTACCCTATCCAATAAAGTAGTTATCAATCATCTGTCTTAGATATTGCAATTGGTAAAAAAAAATTACGAGATACAGATGAAGCTATAACCACAGTTTATAGATAAGTACATAAAATACCGTGTCATTCCCCCCCCCCCCCCCCCCCCCCCCCCCCGTGTAATGACTGTTTCTATAAAGTTTCAATAAAGCAATAAAAGGATTGGCCAACTTGCGACTTACGTATTTGATGATATACGAAGGGCATTTATAGAGAATGAAAATGGTACACATCAATGATAACTGAACATACAATAAAATACCGTTAATGCTTTTGAGTATCACTGTTATCTACAGAACACAATGGCATATATTAATTGTAGAATTTTATATTTCTTACATATATTCGTAAACATTGGTCTAAGAAATATAACCCAATGAACAATCAGATCAGATTTACTGAGCTTGCGTTATCTTAGCCTGATCATTTCTCGGAATTAATAACTTCACCTATCAATCAACCGGCAAAAATTCCCGGAATCGAAATTCCATTATTTTCAAGCAAGAGCTTTGTGTTGTGAATAATAGTTCTGTCTAATCCATAATTTCATATTTGCTAAATGAAAATATCGTCTCTATTTTTACAAGATTATAAGAAAGTAGCTTCCTTCTCGGTCAGAGATCAGCTGTACTGAGATGGCGACAACGATTTCCATCCACCAAGGCGAGCTTCTGCTCATTCAAAGAACAATAACGGCCAAACATAAACACAAATCGAAGCTCAATTGCAAAGGCGCGTTATATGGACTTCACACCATGTTAGGTCAGCCAGTAGTTCAAATGATATGTGCAGGAAGCAAGCCGAAACTACAAAGATGCCAAGAGCACCTGAGGAAAAAACATGGACTGAGGAAACTTGGAAACTGGATTGTCTCGTCTCACGATAAAGGTAAATGTTTGTTTCTTGTCATCAACATGCATGAACTCGAGTATTATCACGAGTAGACTACAACGGGAGCATGCACCATATCCCACCTTTATAGACATCAGGTAATATTTTTACTGTTGACTCTTTCAGTTTCCGCCTCAAAACATACTAAAGGACATATAATTTTGGTGTTTGATATCGATGGGCAACCGTGCACTGCATATGATACAGAAGGCAATGGAGCCAATCTTGGTAAGTACCTAGCCTTTTCTGCAGTGTTCCCGGTATATGTATAATATGTGAATGAGTGCACATTGTTTAAACTAATACATAATCTTCTTTCTCTTTTGTGTAGAAATTCTTAAAGGGCAAAGCGCATTGCGGTTATACAAACCCCTTACTACAATCCTTGATGAGATAACGTGTATAGACAATTCCCCAGTTCCGCTAGTTCATGGTAATATACAGCAGAGAACTGTGGAAGAGCAACAAGAAAGTGTGGGGGTTACTGAACCGAGAGGAGATACCACTAGTAGTCTTCAAAGGCACGAAAGATCCATCCACTCCGATAGTCGACAATACCGGAAGCAGAAAGGTGATCCTTATCTTCGAACTGATGGTACATCGTATCGTGCCTACAGTGACGAGACCACAACTTGTCGAGCCGAAACGAGCTCTGCTTCTAAATACAATAATATTATACATATACACACTCCCTGAAGTGACATTTCCTTGGTGTTTGACTCGCCGATGATTCAGGATCCGGATTTCATAATTTCACTAGTTAGCTTTACGATTTTGTCTTAGATTTCTTTTTTTTAAATATTTATATTTGAATGATTTTAAATTGTACGCTAGGTTTTGAATTTGAAAGTTCAAGACCTGTCCCGCGTAGAGTACACAGGTATCCCATATGAACAATCAATACCCGAATCTGGAGACGAAAAAATGCATGAACATTCAAATTTAGGTCTACCAAATTTAAAATAAGCTGAAGTTGGTGTCACAATAATGCACGATTTTTTTTTGATGCATTTGTTCTTGCACGATATTTTTTTAAAGGTGGAAGTGCTTGCTCGATATTTTTTTGGGGATTTAACCCCCACCCCCATCAACGATCAAATGGTCCGCCCCTAACTCACATGGACAACCTTGCGTTATCTGACACCACCTATGACGACGAGCCTGAGGATATTGACGTGAAGGACACTCAGTGGTATTCGACTCCCGAAGGTGTCAGCTTATTGAAGGAAATATACTCAAGTTTAAGTTTTCCCGAGTATGGTTTTAACATCCAATCTATGACCAGGGACACAAACACACAAGATATTACAATACTCCTTGCAATCAACCAAGCGGAAGTGAATTATGAGGTGACAGTTTCTTTCCCACAAGATTTCCCCAAGATAAACCCCAATATCTGCATCTGTAATGAAAGCCAGCCAATTCATCATCAGTTAAACATGAAAGCAGAAGACGTCACGATGACAGCAGAAGACGTTGCACGTTTATTTCGTTCGTCGTTGTATGATTTCATCAGTTCACTAAATACGAAAGTTGGCACACGACGGCATACCACCGACACTCAAGGACAATTCCAACACAAGCAGGGCGATACCGCAAACCCGCGAAAATACAAGCAGGTTGAAAAGAAACAAATTATAGACAGTACTACCGAAAAAAGAGTTAAACAACAACAAGTAAAAGTGGTGGCCTCAAAGTTTGTCGAAAAGAACATTATCTATGCAAACGCAAGCAATAATAGCGATGTCGAAAGTGCTGGTAATGATGGACAGGCACCAACTGGTAATGATGGACAGGCACCACAACCTGGTAATGATGGACAGGCACCACAACCTGGTAATGATGGACACGCACCACAACCTGGTAATGATGGACATGCACCACAACCTGGTAATGATGGACAGGCACCACAACCTGGTAATGATGGACAGGCACCACAACCTGGTAATGATGCACAGGCACCACAACCTGGTAATGATGGACAGGCACCACAACCTGGTAATGATGGACAGGCACCACAACCTGGTAATGATGGACAGGCACCACAACCTGGTAATGATGGGCAGGCACCACGACCTGGTAATGATGGACAGGCACCACAACCTGGTAATGATGGACAGGCACCAACTGGTAATGATGGACAGGTACCGGCACCACAACCTGGTAATGATGGACAGGCACCACGACCTCGTAATGATGGACAGGCACCGGCACCACAACCTGGTAATGATGGACAGGCACCACAACCAGGTGGTCAACAGACACTACAACCGTGTGGACAGACACCACAACCGGATGGACATACACCACAAAAGAATGTAACCAGCGAATCAGAAGTAATGGAGGTTGATGACCAATCAATGTCAGAAAATGCAGTCGAATCACCAATGGATACAAGCCTTTAGACAGAGTAAAATAATGAACCTTAAAAACTATTACTGATTTATAACTTACAATAATCACGTGAACAATAATACCATTAATGGTCTGTTTAATCTGATTTATGTTCATGATCATGTTACCCAATTTACATTTCATGTATGTCTGGGACCATTGAAACGTACCATATTCTAGTATTTGTATTTATCAATACAATAAGTACATCTATTATCATCTGTTTTATTAAACTTACAATTTGCACAGTAGTTAAAGGATAGAAATATCTATCTCTTGAAATAAACACAGTCCCATACGTTCTATTGTATAATCCAGTGGACACTACTGATACTATAAGATGAAGCTGTAGCAATGTTAATATAAATGTGCGTGTGGATGCAGTTTTGAATGGAATACCTAAATACATGTAACTGTAGGTTACAATGTTATGCAAGCTAGCTGTAGGCTCTATTTTCATGAACAGAGTGAATGCATTGCTGAACAAATGAGATGGGGGCCTCTCAGCTAGCAGAATGGATCAAAAACAAATCATCAACAACAATAATTGAACAAACAATAAGTAAATAGATACTTGATTGACTATTTTAGCCAGCAATTCGATAGACTTAAGGTATCATTGACTTTTATTTTTAAATGATGACAAGCACTTTCTATTGATAACACTTCATATCTGTAAATTCTTATCATCTATTTGCTTTGCATATTGATTACAAATACTTTTAGAAATTATATTTTATACTAGCAATTCATAATTATGGCTGAAACTATTTTATAGCACATCATAACCTAAAATTAACGTATCACATTAGTAGTATTATTACTATTATAATAAAAACTATGGCGATAAAATGGACTCATCCTTGCCTTATTTCCTTACACATAATTTACATTCAATGTTTACATTAATTTTTTAAATGGCTATCTAAAATATTTGGAATGGTTAATTTAAGGTTTTCTTTTTCTCTTTGACTAATTCTGCAGCCTTGTATATTAGTCTCATAAACTCATCCACATTAAAGGCGTAATTGGTGAACTTGGCATGAGCTCCCATAGTTGGGTGATGCCCCTGCAAGACAAGGTACATGTATAATTATTTCCTTATTTCTAATTGGATTCTGTGTTGTATGCCCACAAGTTTATACACACTAATTTTATTTGCAATGACTCAGGATTGCTATTTTCAAAAATGCCTTGTGTTTCCCAAAATCCTTTTTGTTGTTGTTGAAAACGACGATTTTTAATCCATCTTAAAAGATGGAAGGACGTCTAACTGATACAAAAGTACAAAACATGCGTTCTCGATACATATTTTGTGTTTATTAACATTGGTAACTTACCTCGTCCTCCTGAAAAAGTTTGTCATTATTTTCCCACGTCATGTAAGTTACACCCCTGAAACAAAGAGAAGTAAGGCCAATGAAAAATGACATCGTAGAATATACTGTCAGTTGACAGCATACCTTAGATTCGCTAAATCTCTGTAGCAATCAGGATCTTCTGTGTTATAGCTGCGTAGGAATAAGAATAAGAGTTATCAAACGCTGTTGTTCCTGAATTTGGAAAAAGTAGAAATAAAGTCGAGAGTGACGCTAAAAGAAAAAAGAAGAGAAAAAAAGAGAAGAGAAAAAAAGAGAAAAGAAAAGAAAAGCAAACTGGGCCGGGAAAGGCATGTAGAAGGGAAGAGACAAGATATGAGAAGAGAAGGAAAAGGAATGCAAGGAAATGGAAGAGGCGAAACAAAACTGGAAAAGTGAAATGTGGAAAAAAAGCAGACGGAAAAGTAAAAGAAAGCGTTCCTCGTTTCCATGCATTTTCCATAAATAACGATACATATTGTTTTACACTGCGAACAGTGCTTACAGTTCAAAGACGACTGTCCAATCAGGAAGGAACAGCATATGTGTCAAACCAGACCCATGCATACCGATAAATATATCTGTATTGTAAGTATTCTAAAACACGATCAATATATGTGAAAGTGAGTTGTTTGTTGATAAGGATGGGTATACTAGCAACTTGATTCAACATTCTCTTTAGTTAGCTTGCGATGCGGCCGCGCAGGAAAGATGAAAGGGAACGGGGAGTAGAAGGGGGAATTTGCAAGCTAAGACAACCCCAGGCTATCGAAAAAATGATACCAATTCTCACTTTCACTTTCAGTTTACTTTCAGTTTATTTCCTCCGTTAAAACTACAGTGATAATAATAAATAAGTATAAACTAATGGAAGATAATATATTAATAATAATGTAAAATTAAGAAAACAAGACACAGGATTTAAATTGTGAAACACTCGTAGAATTAACAATGTTGGCTGGGAGCAAGTTCCAGTTTATGACAGTTCTAGGGAAAAAAAGTCGTTGTAATTAGATTTTAAGCATTTAGCCCTAAATTGAAGATGGGCGCTTAGCCCGAAAGCTTGACAGTTTTCGTTATTAAAACTAAGGTTTAAGATACAAAATTGTTGTCAAAAAAGAATACTTGAAACAGTTTTAAAATGTGGAGAAAGTGTCCAGTTTAAAGTTGTGGTTTCTGCGAGTGTTTGTAGTTGAGTATCTTACATAGTCCTGGCGTGTGGGATAGCAATGAGTCCATTTAGAATCTTGTACATTATAGTCACACGGTCGCGTTTCCTCAGAGATGATAGGTCTGTCCGTTTTAGATCATTTCATAGTAAAGCAGTTACACTTTGCTGTCTGGAGTACTTGTTGAATATAAAGATTGTCGGAGTTCCGCTTAGTGTAGGGGTCCCAGACCAGCGCTATATATTCCGGAGAAATACGTTTTATATCGAACCAATTTACAGTACACTTATTTGCTGTAGAAATGGCTCCCGTTCTTAACTGCCTAAAGGCATCGAGGGAATTGCAGTTATTTTGATGTATGCGTGTTTGTCTCAATTATTGTAATCGCTGCTTGTATTTATATATTCATTGCTCTGAAGATGTTGGTGTAACACCTACGAAATATATGCTTTAAACTTTAGATCCTCACCGCTCTTTGTGACCTATATTGGGTACAAGATGCACCTTTTCGGTTTATCTTTTACACTTTATTTCCTAAAACTGTCGGATGGACATGGTTTTAGGAGTATTCAATTGTAAATTGCATTGGTAGTCATTGTACTGGTATATCCTGGATTAACACACCGTATATATACATAAATATTTCCTTTTTATATACAGCCCTTTGCAAAAATTCTGTAAATCAAGTATATCAGTATATCCATATATCGGGTGCATTATGGGTAATTGAAAAAGTCCCCTAAAATGATGTTTCACGCAAGCAACATTGGTGAAACTCTAGAATGTTATGTAATTTAGTCTCTAGTTTGTTGTTTGTAAGTCTTTGCTGCATATTTTGTGGAAAAACTCTAAAAAAGTATTACCTATAATGCACCCGATATATGGATATACTGATATACTTGATTTACATAATTTTTGCAATCGGCTGTATCTATTTGTAAATGTAATTAATTATGTCTTAATTAAGTGTCCCCGATTAGTGTACCACATATAGTATGCTAGAAGACTGACACGTTAATAAAGTTGATGTATCTACCTGTCTTCAGCGAATATGCAAATCTGCAATTCTCGATGATTTCTGATCTTTTTTACCAAGGAATATGATACTGTCACTGTCACAACTTCAGTTGTGTTTGAATTTGTCATTTTTAGGTTGAAACGTATTTCCAATAAAATTTCAAAACAAACGTTATTCATCTTTTCATCGTACGGGTTGTTAAGCTAGTTATTTGATATTTCCTGATGGCGTGTTTGACGACCATCACAAACTGTTTATTGTTATCACCACAGGAAGCCCAACCAACAAACGAACTCGATCCAAAGTGAACCTGCATGGTTCAGCTTGTGAGATCTCTAGATACCGATGAGACCCTTTGAACAAAATACCCGTTGTGCTTTGCAGAACGCTGCAGAGGTTACTCTCAATAAAGAGATCAAATGAGCCAATTATTATTTCCGCTTTCGATTTTCAACAAAATCTTTTTTATTTTGAAATACGCATAATTTTTAACAACAGTATGTTGCTTCATCGCCTATTAAGAGTTCGATCATTGAAGTCTATCTAATACGTGGAACAAATAGTCCAAGCCTTGGACTCGTCCAGAGCGAATTATTTGCTATTGATGGAAAGTTTACTGTCACTTTTCTAGATTTAAATCCTCTATGATCACCCAGGCATTTCTCTCAAGTACTTTCCCATCGGTTTTTTCTGTCTGGTGATGAAGTTCGTAGGCCTCCAGCCATAAGCGACCTTTCATAAACACTTGATACAGTGTATTATCGTCTGTCCAAAGATTCGGTCTGAAATGGCAGATCTTTGTGAGATTGTCCTCGGTGGTGCCATAACTGTGATCATTATAATCGAGGTTTCTGCCATTTGACTTCCTCAGTGGATGACTAGAACTGCTTACCACCAAGTCGGGACAGGAATTTGGGAAATCCTTTGCAAGATAAATTTGCAGTGTGTACTGTTGATTATTATTGGTGTTCATGGCCACTGCAACTTTGGCTTCACCAGGAGTTTGATGACTAATCCATGTAATTCTGCCTGGGAAATGGTTCTCTAGAATTGCTTTCTCTAACTCAAGCCGACTCCTTTGAATTTCAGTCCACGGCATGTTTATGGAATTAACAATATACGCATGCTCAGTTTGGAGGAGGGATTGCTATAAATAACTCACCAACGATTTGAAGTTGCGCCCAACAACAGACAAACATTGTTTTGTACATGTTATATTTTTCATTTTGGAATGTTCTTTCTGTTCATATTTTTTCAAACAAGGTTACAAAGTCTGTACAAGGTAAAAATTAACAGAAAAAAATATATATATAACTTAACTGATTGAGTGTTTTAAAAGGTGGTATGATACCCAAATTTTGACAACATTTGAAACAAGTCTAAACCAAAGTGTTTTTAATAAATATATTCTCCACTGAGTTAGAGAAATAGTTTGGCACAGTTTTTTACATCAACAGTTGCCATGGTAACGAGGACACGCCCTTTGATCCTCGGAATGATAGCTCCACGCTAACAGCTGTAGCTCTATAAATACATATGCTGTACCTCTGAAAGTTTCAGAATATGCTCTACATAGATAGGACTATGCAATGAACCTAAAAAAAATCAATGTGTTTTATTCAAATCAGAAAATATTAGGATTATTTGCATAAATATCATTTTTAGGGCTCCGCCCAGATTGAAATTATCCTAATAATAATGTTAATTAAGAAAATAATAATTTTTTTTTGGTTCATTGCACTGAGGTATTATTAACAAAGAGCTACACCAAGTTTCATTGCAGTATGTTACATAGTTCTTAAAGGAGAAATGTTAAGCTATGACAAGTTGTACTAAAACCTGCTTTCTGAGAAAAATGGACTTAAAGTTAAAATCTTGATTCAATTTTACATAAGGCCACTAAAACACTAAAAAAACGGTTAAAAGAACATTCCTTTCAAAACCCTAATATGTTACGTTCATTAAGCATAAATTTTACAGTTTTTGAGATAGAAAAAAGAAATGAATGAATAAATAAATAAATAAATGGACGGATGAATAAATGAATGAATGGATTAATGAATATAGGGATGGATGAAAAAATGAAATAGAATGAATAAATGGATGGATGGATTATTTGATTATTGATAGACCGATAATTGAGGGAACATATCAAGGACGGAAGGAAGAAATGGTAGACATTCAGGTGTTAGAAGAAGTGTTTATTTCATTCTCACGATGTACATTCGTTTGTATATTCCTCCTTGCTGTGCACAAAAATCTAGATATACATTACTATTTTCAGTTAAATAAAACAATCATTAAGGAAATAATTGTATGAGTGATGACTGTATGGTATACACTATATATAGACAATATTTCATAATCTGAAAACATAGCCTTTGTATTTGGTTTTGACACGATTTATTTTTAACAAGACGCTCAATGAGCGTACACTCGGGCTTATGAAAAGGACAATGTCAGTTGCGTGAGGAGAGACCTGGCTCGACTGTTTGCATGACTTCTGTACATATAGCTTTCTGTCAATAGATGGAGTTATACATGACCGGCGTTGGTCGTGAGTTTAATTATAACAAGAGTCCGCGGAGATCTTTATCTATGAGTCAGACACAATTCTCCCTCGTCATTGAGCGTCTTCTTCTGTAATAGATCCCTAAAATCTAAGGACGTTTTGATTTCGATTGTATTTTTGCCGTTCACTGACCTGTTTTGAGCGTGGAAATTCGGTTTTAAATCAACGGTTCTAAAATTAGGTCGCCTAATAGATGTATGACTCAGATAAGGATCACTTTACAACTGTCATCTTACTGAAAAGAACACGAATTTTTCAAACGTGGAATAAAATAAACATCCATCGTGAGTTACTGAAAATAACTCGACTGGTTCGATTGTTTGCATGACTTCTGTACATATAGCTTTCTGTCAATAGATGTTGCTACATCGCTGGTCGTGAGTTTAATTATAAATACTCAAGGACATAAGGGGTGGATCATTAGAAATCCTGGGAGGGGGGGTAACAATTTTTTTGAGCACGAATATTTTTTCTACCTGTATTTCTCTGCAGGATTTTTTTTTGGAGTTGGGTAGCTCTGCAGGATTTTTTTTTTTTCTCGGCTCTCACTGCTTTTCAAATTGATAATTGTTGTGGCTTGCTCACATTTCCAGTCACATTTTCACTACTCGGCAGTGCTTTTCAACATTCTATATGCCGACTCAGGCTCAACTCAGTGCAGCCCCAGCTAGAAACATTGAATATCACTACAACTAACTGTCATTAAGCTTTATAAATGTTTTATGATCAACACGCCATAAAATAAGTACAAGGATTTCTTTCCTTAACCTTTTTATTTACTCGAAGAAGAGGCTTCAAATTAGGGAGATTTCAGCTGAACTAGTCATTTCCGATCGACTGAATCAGAGCTCAGTAGGTCACAATTTGCATTTTTTTTCGTGAACGTTTACGCATTAGATTCTCTCGAAAAGCCGAGCTGAGAGATTTCAGTGCCGTCTTCTGCGCGGCACTGGAGTCGCTTTAGTGATACCCAAAAACTTTAAATTGCGTCGAAATGTATTTTAAATCATTAAGGCAAGACAATTTTTACACAATGATACATACCATAGCAAGCTCGAAAAAGAACGGTATTTATATAGGGAGCACAATTTGGCGAGCGACGAAGTCGCGAATTCCTAGAGGGGTGCGGGGGCATGCTCCCCCGAATTTTTTTGAAGTATAGAGTCTCTGAAATAGCAGTTTCCTGCCTTCTGAGAGTATAGTTTCCAGTAAGTTTAAACTGACAGAAAATTGAACTTCTGGCCGAATCATGGGAGTCTTACAGTGATACAACCCCCCTTAACCTAGTGATCCCCCCTCCCCCCCCAAATCTTATGACTAATATAATGACAGTTATTATTACTGGCTTTGTTTCTAGAAAAATAATGACAGCCGGCTTATAATGTTGTGTTAAGTTCCTCAACTAGCTTTGTCTTTATCAATTTGGTGTATTATTGTAAAAAATAATATACTACAGGGGCGGATCTCGAGATTTTGAAAAGGGGGTGCACTACTAAGGGGCCGCAAGGCCCCTTCTTCTAGGGGGGTGTGGGGGCATGCCCCCCCCAGAAAATTTTGAAATCTAGAAGCTCGAAAATGCAATTTCCATCCATTCTGGGCATCAAATGGTGGGCAGACCGTGGGCGAATATGTATCGGGCCCAACTCAAAGGGGGGGGGGGGGGGGGGGGGGGGGGGGGGGGGGCAACCGGCCCCCCATGCCCCTCCCTTGGATCCGCCCCTTGGTGTATGATGTCTCACGACTTTACCAACTTAATAAATGTAGATGTACTAGTTTCCGAATAAACTTTATGACTTGTAACTTGTGCAGTTTTGAGAATCTGAAGTAATTTCAGATAGAGTATATTCAATGTTTTTTGAAGCTGTCTTTTGATACATTTTGCCTCCAGATAGCATGTTGTGCTCCAACTGTCTTGCTTGCTTGCAGGAATTTTTTTTTGGGCTGTAGGGTACTTGCAGGAATATTTTTTGGGACATTTTTTCTTTGCAGGAATTTTTTTTTGGGAATTGTCACCCCCCCTCCCAACATTTCTAATGATCCCCCCTAACTGTACACGTAATATTACAACTAGATTATGATATGACGGGAGCAATTTTAGAATACCCCGTCACTATATCAAGCTCTTGATCATATCTATCGATATATTTATCAGAAAAGTGTTTCATTTTATTGTCGGATACCTTTTTAAAAACGGGTTTCTGAAACCACGGCGTGAAGATGCAGCAAACACAGCTTCATTATCTGCTGAATAATCTTGAAACTCGAATGATTTTCAGACGGCTCATGTGTCTTTGCCTATAAATTTCGGGATTCATGCCTTCAATGTGTCCGAAAATCAGTCCGAAACTCTTCACAATGACGAACAGCGTGTGTGACATATGTGAGAGGAGCGTTTCTTTCCTGCAAGTTGGATACATAAAAGTGTTACGTTCGAAGTTATGCCCAAATTTCGTACATTGACCTTGCTTAGTCCGTGGCGTTGATGCGCATGACGGCCTATTTGCTTTGATGAAGTTTTGAAGTACGATTTTTACGATTCCTTTTCCTTCCGAATGTTTCAAACATGGAATAAAATAAACTTCAATCATTATATTTCTCAGAAATGTGTTTCATTTTATTGTTGGATACCTTTTAAACGGGTTTTTGAAACCACGGCGTGACGGCAGTCATGCAGCAATTGCAAGCACTGATCCCAAATTTCGTACATTGATCTTGCTCATGTTAAAACAATGATTGCATGATCGTGTTTAAAAGGAAGTGATCGATGGCTCGACTTCGCCATACAACATAGGCTCATCGTAAAGTCCATTCAGAACTAGGAATTTCATTCAGTCCAAGCTCTCCGTTATTATTTGGCTGTTTTAGTTTTCATTTCGGATTTCATTTGCTGTCGAAATTCGAATATATCCAGGATGCTTCAAGTAATCGCTCGATGGGAACCCGCATATATTTTGGGACAGAGTGTAGCTTGCTTTCTTATCTGCTGAGTAATCTTGGAACTCGATACGATCACATACTTCGCATTTTTTGTACCGATAAGATCACATACTTCACATTTTGTGTCCTACGAAGAAAAAAAATGATAGAAGAAAACGCATTTTATAACTCGGGCTTCCTTCGGAAGGGCCCGAGTAATAAACAAATTGCCTTAGCTTTGAGGAAAATTCTCAGTCACAAACAGCAGCTTATTTGTGTCATGACAGACTTAACAACGGTCTTGTAAGAAACTAGAAAGTGAGTTGAGTGTTTGTTTTTACGTGGACTAATGGCTTTTATTGTCTAGTCAATTATTAATTCTAATTCATTATTCCACTCGTGCGTCGGCAAGAGAACACGCAAAATATGCCAGGGGGGGGGGGGGGGGGGGGGGGGGGGGGGGGGGGGGGGGGTGGGGGGGGGGGGGGGGGGGGGGGGGGGGGGGGGGGGGGTCTGTAGCTCGCGCGCGCATGAAAAGCATAGCAAAAATGGCTCAAAAACTTCAGTAAACACAGGAACAAAATCAATTGTGGAATAATAAACCCCTTGGAATAATAAATCTCTTTATTTGATGGTTTGACAGATAATACTTGCGGACATGTTACTCATTGCTCGTATGCAACTCGTAAAATACATGATCCGCGCGTGTTCTGTCAAACCATCTAAATTAAGCTGTATATATTTTCTGTATTCAGATATTTCGAGTGAATATCTACTTTCCCCAGCACAAATAACACAGGTAATGATGCAGCCTTTCACACAACCATTCCCACCATTTCCAACTTTCCCTCAGTGAGTCGGAGCTTATGTCAGCTGGTTGTTCGTCGTCGTCAACAACAGACACAAGTTCATAAGATTTATTTCCTTTGCAACGTTTAGCTTGAGACTTGTTAGAGTCCTTTTTGATGTATAATTCTTTAGCACTGTTCAAACTCTCTGCTCCATTTCTAATTTCTTCTGCATTCGACTTTCTAAATGGACTATTTTCAGGAATATATTCAAATTCTCTGGGCACCAATAGATTTTGTGAGTTGTCTTGTCGATTTATTTCAAAAAGATATCCGTTGACATTTATCCTTTCTATTACTCCTTTGTATGTCCAGTTTGGATCGGCAATGGTGGCGATAAAGAGGCAAAATCGATGGATACCATATCGATGCATGTTGGACCAAACAGTGTTCTCGTCTCCACCACTTGGTCTCGTCAAACCAAGTGTATGATGCGAGTGCCATTCTCCAATATGACACAGACCTTCTTTAGTGGTCAACTGATTACCAACTCGTTCAAGGTACCCTACGTCTTGGTAGAAAGAAACACTTGTTCTTCTGCAGTTTCTTCCTGGTCCAAGTACGAGTTGTACTACTGCAGTGCGCTCGTCTAACCACAAGCCAAACAGATCTCCTCCTGTCTCGTAGTTTGGAAACTTGGCTGTCCAAGCCTGTATTTGCCGATACTCTGAGTCATATATCAAGAGTTTGAAGGCTGGATCAACTTGCTCATTTCGCAATCCTTTCCCCTTCGTTTTCCTATGCCTAGACATCGATGTATAGCACTCTGCGAGGAATAAAAGCGATAATTAATATTCACAGGCTACGCTTCTTGGAATTGTAAATAGTGTCAATTCTCGGAACCAAGGCTTTCAGTCCGATGACGATTCCCAGAAATGCAAAGTTCAGGGGCATAATATTTTTAACTTCTCAGAATCGAAGCCGGATATGCTCGCCTTTCTCCGAGATTGACACACGTCAATCGAGGGTCAAATGGGGTACGTCGGGAATGTTCATCACAGTGTGATACGTAGATCAAAATACAACACCTTTCTCCATCGTTGTGCATATAATCATATTTTCATTTATTTTGGAAAACATTGGAAAATATTGATAATGTGAGCGTTCTTTAATCGTTCGATATTTTCTGTTACTGACTTAATTTTGTTATGACTTTTGACAGGCTTACAACCCACAAATCTTCCTTAACATACGATTCTGAAAAATAATAAACTTACAATTGCAAGAAGAAATACAATCATAAACTAGAAGTACATCGTGTTTATTTAAGTTTATTTAAGGATCTGTACTTCCAATACAACTACGTTCTGTTCTACGTGTTTTCACAACAACAATGTCAGTGATATTTTGCTTCAAATGTTTCTTTTGGTGGATATCAGTGTTCAAAGTCCAATAAGTCGTCCAAAGGCTAAAAAAAGCCACTAGTAGCAATCCCAGTTAATACAGTGGTAGAAGCGATTTGTCTGGGCCTCTCTTTTTTGACCAACAGTTGTCCGCTGTCTTCATCAAATACTAATTGTTCCCTTGAACGTCTTCGCTGGTTTCCTAGTGTTTCGTCCTCAGTTGAATCCGAATCTCTCGGAGCTTGAGTGGAGGATGTCTTTGACTGATCGCTCTCCCTCCACGAGGGGATATCCTTCGCATTTGGTTTTCCATTACTTTCGAGGATCAACGACTTGTTTATTCTCTTCTAGGTTCGATGAACTTTCTAAATCGGTCTTCTTCGAATTCTTTGTTATGTGAAGTTTGCGTTATGAATATTTTGGAATTCATTGCACGTGCGCGTTTTAGTTCCAAGAATCCCAAAGTATCAAGTATACCTTTTTGCAAACTAGTCTTTTCCTTTGAAGGACAGAAAAAGGCATGGTTGTAGTGCTGAAGATGTAAAACTGTGTATATCAAATATCCAATAAGCATTGGTAATTAGCAGCGAAGCATCACGGGAACTTTCCACCGTCCATTACATTGCGTTACCAATGTCCGATGCTAGGTAGAGAAATACGAAGCATTTTTGATTGAACAACATGTCTTGGACTGCTTCTCAAAACAGAAGACTTGGTCAAGAGGAACAACTCTTGAACGACTATTTTCCAAACAATGTAAAGTGGATCAATCGAATGGACACTGACATGAAAGTGGAAGTGAAAATGACCACGAACAGCAACAAATCCTACACACTTCGAGTTTGCATCCCTCCAGATTACCCAAATTCCTGTCCAGAGTTACTTGTTAGTAATCCTTCAAGCCCTCTTAAAGATGTCCAAGGCAATGAGCTCCAATGTGGGACTGACAACCATAGCTATGGGACGAAATACGGACTGACAACAATCTGCCATTTTGTACCTTCCGTGTGGACAAATGAATACACTCTCTACCAGGTGTTCATGAAGGGACGGATCTGGCTCGAGGCATATGAGGTCTACCTTCGCACAGAAAAACCCATGAAGACCTACCTTAGAGAAATGCAAAGTAATCTGCCAATCGAACCAGGGCCGTACACAGCTGTACAGGGGCAGGGGGGGGCAACAAAAAGTACTGAAAACTCTACTATTTTTATTTATTTTTTTGCTGTTATATATGTACTGCCGCTCTTGAATTTTGGGTTATGTACGGCCTTGCGAACAGATTTTAGCAGCTGCAATTTTCCAGACTGTTCTTGAAAATCTGACATGAAACACTTCGTAAATTATTTAGACGAACACATAGCACTTGGTCCAAACCCCGCCTAATCTTGCTGCGAGATTAGGCGAGATCAGGCGAGATTAGGAATTTTTGGGGATTTATAGCTTGCAAGATCAGGCGAGAAGAGGCGAGATTAGGCGAGATTAGACAAAATTGGTAAAACAAATAAAAATAAACTGTTAATAAATAGCTAATAAATTATAATGTTTTATTTAGAAGTGCAATAATGATAAAACTATGTATAATATACAGCAAATTAAAGTACAAAAACTTTGATCCACTTGTCTGTATATAAATATCCGCAAACATAATCAGAAATTATGGGATGGCTTACCTGATACTAGTCTCCTTCGCATCCGTTTTTAGTTCCGTCACGTAACGCTCTCGGCCCACAAACGGCTGCTAACATTCGAACAACATTCCTTTCCCAGCTTTCGGCCAATCAGAATTTGGCTCTCATATTCCTGGAACCGTTCGCGCCAACGTGAATCAGCCAATCAGAGTTTGTGTATTAAAATAAAAGCTCTGACGTATTTTCTTATCTAAAATGGCGTCGCTAGCTAGATGAAGCTTTTGCTCTCGTTGTTAACAAATTCAAGATTTCTTCACTAAATTTCCACCAGAAGACAGCGATTGAAGAGATTACAAAATATAAGAAAGATATGTTCGTCAATTTGCCAACGGGATTTGGTAAATCTCTCATTTACCAAGCCCTTCCGATTGTTGTTGATCATCTTCGTGGAAGTTCTGGCCATATTGTCGCAGTAGTGAGCCCACTCATCAGTCTAATGGACGATCAAGTACAGTTTCTAAAAAGAATTGATGTGACTGCTGTTAATTTAAGTTCGCTTTCAGAGGAGGATAAAGTTGGTGTCGAGAATGGGGCATTTTCAGTGGTTTTCGGATCTCCAGAAGCGTGGCTCAAGAATGAACGGTGGAGAGCGATGCTCAACAATCAAGTGTTTTCCTCTAAGCTGTGTGCCATTGCTATCGACGAATGCCATGTCATAAGGCAGTGGTAAGCAAAAATGTCGTGTATATTAACATATTATTACTGACAATCGTTAAACGACAAATATCTTTACGTAAGCTTAAGCTTATATAATTGTTGTGTACCATTTATTGATTTAAAAACGGCAAAATTCGTAGATGGAATATCTTAAGCTTAAACTTAAGCTTAAGTTGCTTATGTAGAATTTTGTCGTTGTCAAAAGTTAAAAATTCTAGTGATTTTCAATATCAATCATCAGACCTCTCCCATATATCTCTTTTTTAATATATTAATATTCATTTGTTCATATTACCAGGGGAACATCACAAGGCAACAAGATGGCAGCGTTCAGAGAGTCATATGGTAAATTATATGAGTTGAGATCTTTGACTCCAAATACACCAATCATTGCATTGACTGCTACAGCAACTTGTCTTACAAGAGACACCATCATCAACATTCTACAGATGGACAATTTTGTTGAGATAAAAGAGAGCCCAAATAAGTTGAATATAACTTACATAGTACAGTACATGAACAAGGAGGTGGATCATGAACAATACTTTGTTTGGCTTGCCGATGAATTGAAGACCAAGAGACAGTATTGTGACAGGACTATCATATATTGTCAAACGATCAAGCAATGCGGCATTATATATGCAACAATGAGGAGTTTAATCGGAAAGGAAAACATGCACAACAGTGATGGAGATCCACTACTAGAAATGCTACATTCCTGCACACCTGATGCTAATAAACAAAGTATTCTGGAATCCTTCCAGAATGAGCAGGGTTCTGTCCATATGCTGATTGCTACCATTGCTTTTGGCATGGGGGTAGATTGCAAAGGAGTTTGCAGAATTGTTCATTATGGCCCATCAAAAAACATGGAAGCATATGTCCAAGAGACAGGCAGAGCAGGAAGGGATGGCGGGCAAAGTGTTGCCTTTCTATTGTATCATGGTATTCTTTTGAATCACGTGGATTCTGATATAAAGGCATTTGTGAAAACAAAAGACTGCAGGAGAAAGACAATTATGAAACACTTTGAAGCATCGTCAGAGAATACTGAATTTCTTCACCAATGTTGTGATAACTGTGCATCGAAATGTAACTGTGGGATGGCAGATTGCAATACTGTTATTAAATATCCAGTGCTTGAATATGATATTGTTCAAGGTATGTCTGGACAGGAAAGAAGTGTAACGACACAAGACAAGAAACTTGTTGAGGAATCTTTGATACAGTACCATAAAGCATTAGTTATGAACATGTTAAGCACAACCGCAAATGGTGAAATCAAAACATTAACAAATCTGCAGTTTATGTTGGGATTTTCTGAGCACCAAATAGGACAAGTCCTTGAAAATGTAGCAAATATTTTCACCATGTCTGATGTTTACAGGACAGTTGAAGTGTGGGATAACAGGCATGCAGAGAAGATTTTATCTGTGATCAGTAATGTGTTTAATGACATAGCTAACAACACCAATTCAAGTGCTGCCTCATGTGAGAAAAACTATGACTTTGATGATGAATTGTTAGACGAGTGGAATGAAGTCCTACAAGATGATGAATTGTTTGATGTTATCATTGCCAATATATCATTGTCACAGTTGGATGACTCCATACTTGAAGATCTCAAGTGCATTAAGGCCTGGGTTTCAAAATGGCTGCCGTTTATTTGATGAGGGGGTAGTCTTTCTCCTTTTCTTTGTAATCTTTTACCTTCAAACTTTGACAAATAATATATAGTCACGACCTTAACAAAAATTACGTAACAGTTTCCATGGAAACTTGGTATGTGACCTTTGAACTCTAATTGAAATATCATTTTATAAAAGCCTTCTGCATTATAGTAAAGTGTTTTCATATGTCTGATATTTTTATGGATATGAATAGGGGGTAAGTCATTACTTATAACCCCAACGAGGGCGGTGAAGAAAAATAATTTTAAACAATCTTAAATTGAGAGTCTCATATTTCATTTCAGCCTAAATCAGCCTTACCGATAATATTTGCAATTGCCCTCGTTGGATATATATACTATGGACTAACTCTGATTCACTTGTATAACAATTTCCTGCACATTAAAACGCTTTAATATAATGCAGGAGGCTTTTATATCAATTATTTAAATTAGAGTTCAAAGGTCACATTCCATATTTCCATGGAAACTATCATGTGTAATTGTCAACATCGTGGCTATATTGTAATTGCCAAAGTGTTAAGAGAAAATATTACAAAGAGAAAGAATTAGACTACCCCCCCTTGAATTGCGGCGGCCATTTTGAAAAGTTTGAGACCCAGGCCTTAATGTACTTGAGATCAACACAACAATTCAAGTGATTCAGTGAACGATCAAGTACCAACAAATATTTTGGCTGCTATTAAGGGTATTTAGATCAATATTATATACAATAAAAACCCGCATAAAAGAACCCCTATTTTTCCAAGTCAGGCTGAAATGGTTCTTATATATTAGGTGTCTAGTGAGGAATCAGGCTGAATAGGTTCTTTTAAGAAAAGAAAAAAAAACAGGTTCTTATTTACAGGCCAAAAAAAAAAAAAAATTGTTTCTGATACAGTATGGTGTATTTCCTTACAATTTGTTTTAATTTGTGAACTGTTGACCCTGAAAGGTCTAATATTCACACTAAACATTCAACCCAACTGTATAGTAAATATAATATTTCTGCATATTCAGCACCGACTGTACATGTACCTGTGTGTTCTGAGCTTTAGTCATTTTTCACATAAGAACCTGCTTCATTTGTCAGGCTGAACTGGTTCTTATATATTAGGTGCTTAATTATTGGCTAAATTTCAGCCTGGAGGTTCTTAAGAGGGCGTGCCTGTTAGAATCGAGAATCTCAAATCAGTTGTGAAATTTCGAATTTGTTTTTATTTCACCAAAACATCCCTTTGGGTGAACTGTTTTAGGAAATCATACTAAAAAATCCCAGCGCGTTTTCAATTTTGAGAAATTTACAAAAGTTTAAAAAATCAATTAAATTTCCGATTTTACCTCATTAATATGCACGAATTATGAGCCAACTTTAAAGCGATGGCGAGAGCTCGCAAATGTTTCAATCAAATTGATGTTGCTCACACATTGCAAACAACTCACTAGCTTCAAGAATTGCTACAAAGCTTTGAACAAAATCCTTTATGAATATGTGATTTTGACCTTGATCTACACCGTCTTATTTTACGTTCTTGCAACGGCCAAAATAAGGACCACCTTCAACCTTCCAAAATCGATCCTGGTACCTAACAAATGGGTAAAAAAATTACACTGCATGAAAGCACGCTTATTCTAGTTTTGACAGGCAAAAAGTCAGCTCTGCAAATTAAAACGCGACCGCGCAGTGAAATATTAACTCGTGCCATTTGAGATATGCGATACGCAACGAAATGTCCAAACCGGGGTCCAAACTAACCCCAAAGCGAAGTAAAGTACGAGAGAACCCAAAAATCGTTTGTAATACCTTCTAGCTATGCTTTTAGTTGATAAACTAAGAAAACGGAAGTTGTTCTCTGTGAAACCGTATCAGATAAACAACGGACGGTCACGCTACAAAAACCGATTAAAAACATCAGTGACAATGTTGTTAGACGAGGCTTGCAAGTTCTAGTTTGCCACTATCGGCTCTAGATAGGTAGATTTCTGATATTTGAAAAGATCTACAATGTTGAGAATATCGCATGATAAAAGAGTGAAAACATTGTCGACCTTTCAAAGACAATCGGAAGTAACCGGTTAATTACTCGGGCCCTTCCGAAGGAAGCCCGAGTTAGAAAATACACTTTTTTTTTTTTTTTTTTTTTCCAGGTGAAGGAATGACAAAAAAATGCGAAGAATGCGATGTATTTGATCCTATCGAGTTTCAAGATTTCTCATCATAGATCTTCAAGCTATTAAGTTCAGGATTGTAGTTGATCATTCCACGATGAAGCTAAGGCGCGTTTGCTTTTGTTATAAATGAAACGACATCTTTCAGAGTGGGCCCACACGAATAGCCGTATGCTTTTGTCTGTGAAATGAGCCTGTTTAAAGCCCGTGTTTTATCGGCTGTTCTATAACGCCTTTCCACGAACTCGAACTCATATCCAAAAATGAATTGAAAAGCAAATGAACATGACCTCGCTATGCGATGTTTGTTGCTTAATTGTAATATTACGTGTACAGTTATGTCCTTGAGTATTTATAATTAAACTCACGACCAGCGATGTAGCAACATCTCTATTGACAGAAAGCTATATGTACAGAAGTCATGCAAACAATCGAACCAGTCGAGTTATTTTCAGTAACTCACGATGGATGTTTATTTTATTCCACGTTTGAAAAATTCGTGTTCTTTTCAGTAAGATGACAGTTGTAAAGTGATCCTTATCTGAGTCATACATCTATTAGGCGACCTAATTTTAGAACCGTTGATTTAAAACCGAATTTCCACGCTCAAAACAGGTCAGTGAACGGCAAAAATACAATCGAAATCAAAACGTCCTTAGATTTTAGGATCTATTACAGAAGAAGACGCTCAATGACGAGGGAGAATTGTGTCTGACTCATAGATAAAGATCTCCGCGGACTCTTGTTATAATTAAACTCACGACCAACGCCGGTCATGTATAACTCCATCTATTGACAGAAAGCTATATGTACAGAAGTCATGCAAACAGTCGAGCCAGTCGAGTTATTTTCAGTAACTCATGATGGATGTTTATTTTATTCCACGTTTGAAAAATTCAGAAGGAAAAGGAATCGTAAAAATCGTACTTCAAAACTACATCAAAGCATTTAAGGAAAGCAAGGTCAATAGTTCGTAAATCGAGATCGTATAGCCCTTCATCTGGCAGACATATAGTCTCCCTCGTCACGCAACTGTCAGTCATTGTCAGGTCTCTCCTCACGCAACTGACATTGTCCTTTTCATAAGCCCGAGTGTACGCTCATTGAGCGTCTTGTTAAGGAAATTGATCACGAGCCGTTTAACTGCCGCTACGCATTTTAAAACAACCATTTATTCGGTATTCTGTTACTTTGCAACTACATTCAACCAATACGATAAACGTTTGAGATACTTACAACTGACTTCTGTAACTGCATGAGTAGGCCACTCACTAAACGGACTCACCGTACATTTAGGCCAAGACTTGTCACGGTATAATTGTTTGTATCCTGTTTGTTGCAGTTTTTGTATCCTAAAATAGCTTACATTGGCCTTTGATCTTCCCTGAATAGCATACTTTTGCGATACTGCCAACCTGTTGCACATATTCTAACGACAAACTGCAGGCCTAGCAGTGATATATGCAATGTTCAGTTAATCCAGTTATCCAGTTAAATTGTGAATACATTATCTCTGGATCTTTGCACGATGTTTCGTAATTTGAAGTGACATTGCTCAATCCAGTACTGCACTAGTTGGAAATGGCGTTGTGTAGCTTTTCGGCTCGTGTAAAAAGCAACGTGTCTTGTGGAGTTTATAGTCCAGAATATCCAGACCAGTTTCAACCCAGGGGGGTGCTCAGGGGTATCAGTGACGGGGAGGTGCGAAGACCTTTTTGGGTTTGAAATCTGCGGCTTGGGACTTTTTGGGGGTTAGCAATTTTCCGGTGGACTTTTTTTTTCAGAAATAAAGATTCTGGCAAGGACTTTTTGGGGGTTGATAAAATTGATATCCTACCGTTCTCGATTCAGTATGTGGAGAAAAATGGATGTTGGACTTTTTTGGGGTCTTGTTTTTGCGTATAGACTTTTTTGGGTTAAAACGTTTGGCCTCATTCGCACCTCCCCGTCACTGATACCCCAGAGCACCCCCCTGGGAGTTTCAATGTGTTCCTCTGGCAGAATGCAATAGAGATGTGTCGAGACATCTAGAAATGAATGGGATTAGCGAAGATTTGTCCCTGAACAACGAAATGAAGTTGCTGCTTGCAAGAGGAGGTATTGTTTCTTTGTATCGTTTATACAGTACCACTTCACTGATCATGTAGCTGATGAGTCCCATTCGTTGCTGACTATATGTCCTCGACATCGAGCCGAGTATACCCTGGTTCCAGAGGCTACTATTAGTGGGGAGGCGAGCAAAGAACGTCTCGTCCTTCGGACTCGACTTCGTAGACCCGACTTTGGAGACTCTGGAACCAGGGTAAGCCGAGTATGGCATTAGATGGCGAACACGCAAAGTCAGATGTTCAGTACCGCAACCCTTAATTGCGCACAAATCTGCTACTGTGAAAGGGTTACGCAGAATAAACAGCATGCACTCACGTTTGATTCTCGAGAAAACGGGACAACTTATTGCAGTTGAGAAATTTAACCTGACTTTCAGGCTCAAAGGGGAGGGGATGGGAAATAAGGAGAGAGGAGAGGGAAAGGATAGGAGAGGGGAGGGAAAGGACAGGGGACGGGAGGGGAGGGGGAAAGGAGAGAGGAAAAGGAAAGGATAGGAAAGGGAAAGGATAGGAGAGGAAAAGGATAGGAAGGGGAAAGGATAGGAGAGGGAAAGGATAGGAGAGGGAAAGGATAGGAGAGGGAAAGGATAGGAGAGGGAAAAAATAGGAGAGAGAAAGGATAGGAGAGGGAAAGGATAGGAGAGGGAAAGGATAGGAGAGGGAAAGGATAGGAGAGGGAAAGGATAGGAGAGGGGAAGGATAGGAGAGGGAAAGGATAGGAGAGGGAAAGGATAGGAGAGGGAAAGGATAGGAGGGGAAAGGAATGGAGAGGGAAAGGATAGGAGAGGGAAAGGATAGGACAGGGAAAGGATAGGAGAGGGGAAGGATAGGGGAAGGGGAAAGAAGAGGGGAAGGGGAAAGGAGAGGGGAGAGGGATATAGGAGAGGGGAGGAAAAAGGCTGAGGGGAGAGGAGAGGGGAGAGGGAAAGTATAGGACAGGCGGGGAGGGAAATGGTAGGGGAAGGGAAAGGAGAGGGAAGAGCGAAAGGATAGGAGAAGAAAAGGTGAGGAGAGGGGAGAGGGATAGGAGAGGAGAGGAATTAAAGGATAGGCAAGGGGAATAAAGGATAGGGGATGGGGGAGGAGAGGGCAGGGGAAAGGAGAGGGGAGGAAAAGGATATGAAAGGGGAGAGGGAAAGGAGAGGAGGAGAGGGGAGGAAAAGGATAGGAGAGGCCTAGGTAGGGGAAAGGAGGGGAGGGAAAAGGGCTTTGGACCTGAAACTCAGGTTATAATTACCACCACGTGCGCTACCTAGCGGCATCTCCACTACTCTCCGTTCTTCTTCTTCCAATTTCCTTGTTTCTTGTTGTTGTTGAATTACCTTCAAATACTCTGAGCACATATAGCATATTGCTAGATCAAATAAGAAAACATGGATCTCAGCAATTTGGGTAGCTACTGTCTCAGGCAAACATGAAATGATTCACGTAAATTTTCTCGTTGTTACTTACGCGATCCAACTGCAATAAGTTGTCCCGTTTTCTCGAGAATCAAACGTGAGTGCATGCTGTTTATTCTGCGTAACCCTTTCACAGTAGCAGATTTGTGCGCAATTAAGGGTTGCGGTACTGAATATCTGACTTTGCGTGTTCGCCATCTAATGCCACACTCGGCTCGATGTCGAGGACATATAGTCAGCAACGAATGGGACTCATCAGCTACATGATCAGTGAAATGGTACTGTATAAACGATACAAAGAAACAATACCTCCTCTTGAAAGCATCAACTTCATTTCGTTGTTCAGGGACAAATCTTCGCTAATCCCATTCATTTCTAGGTGTCTCGACACATCTCTATTGCATTCTGCCAGAGCAATGTCACTTCAAATTACGAAACATCGTGCAAAGATCCAGAGATAATGTATTCACAATTTAACTGGATAACTGGATTAACTGAACATTGCATATATCACTGCTAGGCCTGCAGTTTGTCGTTAGAATATGTGCAACAGGTTGGCAGTATCGCAAAAGTATGCTATTCAGGGAAGATCAAAGGCCAATGTAAGCTATTTTAGGATACAAAAACTGCAACAAACAGGATACAAACAATTATACCGTGACAAGTCTTGGCCTAAATGTACGGTGAGTCCGTTTAGTGAGTGGCCTACTCATGCAGTTACAGAAGTCAGTTGTAAGTATCTCAAACGTTTATCGTATTGGTTGAATGTAGTTGCAAAGTAACAGAATACCGAATAAATGGTTGTTTTAAAATGCGTAGCGGCAGTTAAACGGCTCGTGATCAATTTCCTTAATTAACCGGTTACTTCCGATTGTCTTTGAAAGGTCGACAATGTTTTCACTCTTTTTATCATGCGATATTCTCAACATTGTAGATCTTTTCAAATATCAGAAATCTACCTATCTAGAGCCGATAGTGGCAAACTAGAACTTGCAAGCCTCGTCTAACAACATTGTCACTGATGTTTTTAATCGGTTTTTGTAGCGTGACCGTCCGTTGTTTATCTGATACGGTTTCACAGAGAACAACTTCCGTTTTCTTAGTTTATCAACTAAAAGCATAGCTAGAAGGTATTACAAACGATTTTTGGGTTCTCTCGTACTTTACTTCGCTTTGGGGTTAGTTTGGACCCCGGTTTGGACATTTCGTTGCGTATCGCATATCTCAAATGGCACGAGTTAATATTTCACTGCGCGGTCGCGTTTTAATTTGCAGAGCTGACTTTTTGTCTGTCAAAACTAGAATAAGCGTGCTTTCATGCAGTGTAATTTTTTTTACCCATTTGTTAGGTACCAGGATCGATTTTGGAAGGTTGAAGGTGGTCCTTATTTTGGCCGTTGCAAGAACGTAAAATAAGACGGTGTAGATCAAGGTCAAAACCACATATTCATAAAGGATTTTGTTCAAAGCTTTGTAGCAATTCTTGAAGCTAGTGAGTTGTTTGCAATGTGTGAGCAACATCAATTTGATTGAAACATTTGCGAGCTCTCGCCATCGCTTTAAAGTTGGCTCATAATTCGTGCATATTAATGAGGTAAAATCGGAAATTTAATTGATTTTTTAAACTTTTGTAAATTTCTCAAAATTGAAAACGCGCTGGGATTTTTTAGTATGATTTCCTAAAACAGTTCACCCAAAGGGATGTTTTGGTGAAATAAAAACAAATTCGAAATTTCACAACTGATTTGAGATTCTCGATTCTAACAGGCACGCCCTCTTAACCCGCAGGGTTCTTATATGCGGGTTTTACTGTAGATCATTTTACAATAACAGAGCGAAATCTCACAATCTGTTTGGCTCTCAGCCGTTTTCAATAAGAGTACAGACACACTGTATGATGAATCGCTCGAGCACGGAGCCAGTGCGCGCTTGAAACAGTTTTTCTTTCCAACTTTTTCCTTGTTTTTGGATGTTTTTTTACTTTGTTATTGTAAAAAAGCAGATTGAAGATGGAATTGAGTTATCTGTACTCTTATTGACACACGCTTGACGTCATAAAATGTTCAAAACTTGGCAGTGAAATCACTCGCTACGCTCGTGATTCAACTTGAGTTTTGAACATTTTATGACGTTAAGCGTGTGTCAATAAGAGTACATACAACTCAAAACCATCTTCAATTTGTTAAATGTAATTACTACTTAAAACTTATTTACTGGGACTGAGGGAAACAGTGTTTTGTGATCTCGAGACTGTCAATGTTTCCTGAGGCAAAGCCAAGTCAAACATCATGGTCAAACATACTGCTTTCCCGAGGTCCCAGTACGTAAATTAGTGTTTTGTTATATACCAAGTTGGTCAAAGAACTGGGAAACAAGAAAATACATACAATTTATACGTATAATTTGCCAGCATTACCGTTGAAGTAACTTCCGGTTTTGTTATTACTGGTCCAGAACATATTGTTGCCCGCTCAGAGCTGTTGCCGGGAAACAGTTGAATTTGATGATTCTCACGTGATACCGTCTTGTCCAATGAAAGACCGAGAAAAATGGGTTTTGACACTTGCATTGGTATATAATTTATATACATGTAACAAATATTGTTATTCCAAAAGGAAGTCTATACTTGGTGTAATAAACAAAACAGTACATTAAAGTACATTTGTATACTGTACGTCATCCTTGAATGAAACTTTATATAAAGTTCCATCTTCATTAGTATTCTTTATTAAAGAAAATGTATTATTTTGGAAGATATTTTTTGAAGCTGTTCAATAAACTTGCAGATCGAAGCCTCTTGGTTTTAATCACAGTTGACATCACCTAAAACTGAAAAGCCTACCAAAGTAACAGTCATCCAAAAGGAGGTACTTTCTTCATATAAACAAACTTATTTATAAGAGAATGAATGCCTACTTCATCATTACCACTGGCGCATCACACTATTTTCACATGAATTCTGATTTATGTGACGTCAACTAAAATACTAAACAACTTATCTAATTTAGGTGATGTCAACTATTTAACAGTGAGACTAAAACAACTTTAAGGACCTATTAGAAAATTAGTAAGAATTTTAGTTCATTCTTATCTAGCTCTAATTCCCAACTCAGCATTCCTTTTGTGCTTGTTGATCCACTGATATAGACTGGTTGCATTCAGACCTTCCAGTCTATCCTTTTGAAAGTCAGAGAAATGATTGTACTTGCGGCCCCCCTCAACTTCGGTAAAGACATTACAGTTGACTGCTCTCTTTATCAGCTCTTCCAAGTCCCTTTCTGAACCAGCATCAGAGTGTGCTCCAGATTTTGATAGTCGCAGTATGCCTTCATCCAGACTTTCAAGTATTGCTCTTGTGGAGCTCTCGGCTTTGCATATTCTGGACACAGCTCCCTCTGTTAGATTTGGCCCAAGATTCTTAATTCCTTGTTAATTTGAGAAAGTTATTACTATGTTCTGTGGCTTCATCTAAAGGAATGTTGCAACCTTTTTTCCCATGATTGTTCACTGACCTATTCCAAACAAACCTTTCACTATCTCTTGGTGATAACAATGAATGTACAAGAAAAAGTTGATACAGGCATTCAAGAGAGTACTTGGTGCTATATGTGACCCATCTGCTTTACAATAAAGCATGAAAAACTTATATTGTCTCATGAGGCGATCCCCATCACCTTCTTTGATTGCATCAAGAAAATTGAAAAACAGATACCCATCAGTTAAGAGTGCACAATTATAATTCAACATGTCGTCACTTGCTTCGGTTTCTTTTGATTTAGCAGCCTGGGGGGGGGGGGGGGGGGGTGGCTTTGAAGAGATCTGTGGTGTTTGTTCTTGCACTTCAACTGGTGGATCATGTGAAAGTTCGTGTTTCCTTCTGCTTCTCCCACTGTATTTGAATGTTCTTTCACAACCAGGAAAGCGACATGGAAATCTTCCCTCAGGTGTTAACTCCTGCTGGTTCAATACACTCTCTCTCTCCTGCTCTAAAAGCACACTATCCACAAAGTTACGTACAGGTGCACCATCCTGAAAAACAAATTTGTCTACTATCTTAGCAGACAGTTCATGGAGGCATTCTAGTTTTTCTGATTTCTTTAGGGACTCTAGATTTTGAAGAAGAGGGAACTTGGTGGGCATACTAGACTTGCTTTCAAATCCCAAGACTGCCATGGCTGCCGTTATCACTCGTGATTTTACTACGATCCAAAGAAAGTCCCTATTTGGACGGTAGGAGGATGTAACATCACCAGTGACATTCCTTCGATTTATGAGACCGCGGTCTGAAAACATGGTGCAACTGTCTCCAGCAGACTTCCCACTAAAGAATCTTGAGTAGATGAGCTGTTGATGCAATAAAACAACGCTTTTGATAATAACACTTTGAATGAAGTGGGACTCTAAATATATACATAGGCTGCGGCCAGACTGTCTTGAATAGCTGATATTGAAGTTACACTCCAATGACTCTGAACAAAGGTTTCAAGTCGAGGCTATCAGGTCAAGTTTTTGTACTGACCCGATAGCCTCGACTTGAAACCTTTGTTCAGAGTCATTGGAGTGTAACTTCAATATCAGCTATTTAATAACCAGTCACATTTCTAATTCCATTGTTTTCATGAAACTAGCTGTCCCAGGTTTTGAATTAGAAGTGTAGCTTGATTTCAAAACCTACATACATGTAGCACAATTAAAGTGTGACTGGTTATTAAAATAAATTCAAAATCTGACTCCATCTCCATGTAAAGGTTTCTTCAATGTGCAGCCTCCCTCCTTAGCTTAATTATTAAGCTTTTGTACTTACACTCAATAATTTTACACCAGCATGCCAGTCTCCTATTTGAAGCTTCGTTCCTTCTAACCGATCATATGGGGTAAGGCCATTTGACACCGATGAAATTACATTTACTGCCCTCTCTACAGTGAGTTGGTCACCGGAGAACAGCTGCCCATCCACACCACCATCACCAGTTTGAGGGAGATATGAATGAAATTGCTTAAGAATTGACACCATGTCTTCGTTGACATTTTCGTTCTTGAAAATCAAACCAAGGGGTGTCTGGAAAAGAGTAATTGAAAACAGTTAATTTACTTTATAAAGGAATGTACAATAACAGTACATGCATATCCCGGGGGTACTCCCATATATATTAAGCTATACGGGTAATGTGCCGCCCTATAGGATATGTACATATATATTTTCGTCGTTGGCCTACCTTTTCCTATATTCAAGTTTTTTATTATATATAATATATATATGGTTTTTATGTCCAGAGGTCTGGGACAGGTATCCAATTTGTCCTTTTGGTGGGATAGGGTAGAGTACAAACACGAAAACCATGCAATATTTTGAACTAATTAGTACTAAATAGCACTAATTAGTATAACAATAGAAAACAAATGGATGGACTAAAACATTTAAACCAGTCACTGAGTGGGAAATTTCAAACCACAACATATATATTTGAGCTTACCCTATTTAAATAAAGGCATCCTATTCCATTCTATTCTATTTAATATTGATAATAGTATGAAGCAAATTTTAAATCAAATATAACTAACCTTCTTTGTTTTTTGTGACAATTCGTTCGTATATTTGTGTGGGATGTGTTGGATGCATGCTTCTTTCAGAGGGGAGATAGCTTCAAAATATTCTACCAATATGCGAGATGTCAGGATGATGTAATTGTGTCTTTGGCGCTGCTGATCCTCTAGCATGGGTAGAAATTTCATATTACAAACATCTGGCAGATAGGCTTTTGGCTCAGTGGAATTTAACATAGCCCCTGGCACTCTGTTCACGACCATTTGGTGGTTCACCCAATGAAAGTCTCGATTCTGTGATTCCATTGTCATGGTCCTTCGGTCTAGATGAATGTCTATGTTATCAAATGAGATGATAAAACCTGGATGAATAGCCATTTTCAATTTGTATGCATCTTGCATGATGTCATCCAATTCCTTGTGGCATTCTGATGAACACTTTGCATGAGTAGAATGTTGAACTGATGTAGTATCATACTTTTCTTGGGCATTCTTAAGAAGACTGTTTTCTTTAGAGATTAACTGTTTAGTTTCCATCAGAAATGCATCATGGTTTTCTCCTAGTTGATCGAGCTTTTTCAGAATATTAACATTTGAGTTTGTTAATTTAAGCTTGTTAAATCTGGAGATGATTGCCTATTTCCAAAAAGAAAATACAAAATTATTACATAATCATGCATTCACACTTTCTTTCCCATTTTCTGTTATTGGCGAAGTTGTAAACTCGTGGAGTTATGCACCTATCAAAGTACACCCTGAGGGAGGGGGGGGGGTGCAGGCCAGGGGGGGGGGGATTGATCAAGAGCTACAAATTTTGTTCAAAATCCCGAAGGTGGGGAAACAAATTCAGATCAAATGAATGAAAAAAGACCCACCCAAGGGCAGAAACAACTATTTCCATATCCATTTAAAATAAAATTGAACTTTAAGTGTCAAATGCCTCGACCCTCGGGACGCAACAAACGATCAAATGCCCGACTGAGGGGACCTCCAACACTTTCAAATCCCCACCCCTTGCCTGCAACTCACCCCCCCCCCCCCCCCCCCACGGTATTAACTTTGATAGGTGCATTATCTTACTGTTGAAATTTTCTCATATCAAGATCCATTTATTTTATTTTAAACAGAATATATCTCAGTATTAGCATAAGCTTACATTTGTAAAACATTCAACACTGTTTGCACCAGTTTCAGAGAATAACCTCCCTTTCCCACAACATACCCTAGGGACAAAATTAGTTTGTAAGCAATAGTACATACCTCCATGGATTTAGTCTTGAGGATGATGCCAAGGACAGACGCAATGGCATTCATGTTCTTACTTCTTTGTTTCAAAAGCACAGATCCCGCCACAGCTACACTTGCAAGCCACGAAGAACCGCTTGTTCTTTTATTTATAGCGGAAGTCATCATAAACGAGTAAAACAACGGCGCTCTCTGTCTCCACTCATCACAAACACGTTCCAGATCAAGCTGTACTAGATCTTCTTTGTCTGCTTTCCTCAGCAGCGATGGATTGTTTTTTGTGCAAAGTCCTAAGACCTCTTTCTTTAAAATCATCAAAGTTTTCTCGATGACTTGCTCTCTTACTGGCTGACAGTTCATCACGGATGTGGCGGTTCGCGACGGAATACCATGTGCCAAAGCTTTACCGATCGCTTGGTAATTTCCATGAAGTGATCGGTTTACATTTTTACTGGGATAGTTGATGGATACCTTCACGTTTGTAGTTGTCCTGTCCTCGATTGAAACAGGAGTTGAGGTAATGGACCTTGGAATAATAAATTCGCTGGAAAAACTTCTTGTTGATCCGAGATTAGAGAAAGCGTTCTCCACGACTTGGCTGTATTGACGACCTTGAATGGGTGATAAATAAGGGAAAAAAACTGACCCTTTGTTGGAAGAATAATGCCCATGTCCTTGAATTGGACTAATATATGAGTCAGGATCATAATCATGGAGCAAAGACGTACAAGTGGTAGTGAATTGCAGTGACTTCGCGGCCTTTCCACGCGGTTGGGTTTCTGTTGTAGTTTCTTCCTCTTCCTCGTCATTAAGTAATCTTTTTGACCTTGAATTCCTCGTTTTGAATAATTTCTCTATGCCTTGTTTAATTTCGAACAAGTTCTTTGATGTACGGTTGAATTTTGTTAAGCTGTTGTAGCAAGATTTGCAAATACACAGGCCGTCGCTGTTCGAATAACATGACACATTCACATCTAACACTGCCTTAATAATAGCACATAAATCGATGGATGACTTTCCAAATATAAGAATCTTTTCCTTCTTGATAACGAACGCCGAACATATGAAGCAACGATTGCTTTGTGCGAGTTTTTTAGGAGTTTCACGACTTTCACTTTCAGCCATCTACCATCACTAGCATCACTGGTAGCCTTCCTTCGCGGGAAATCCACATGTTTTCTTGATCCTGATTGGCTTAATGAAAACAATATGAATGTTCTGATTGGCTGAAAATTTATTTGACGTGACGTTCTTAAAACAAAGGGAAAGGAATGTTGTTCGAATGTTAGCAGCCGTTTGTGGGCCGAGAGCGTTACGTGACGGAACTAAAAACGGATGCGAAGGAGACTAACCTGATACTTACCTGATATTTTTTCTGGAAGTACCAGAAAAAAATATCAGGTAAGCCTATACAGCCAAGTGGATAAAAGTTTATGCACTTTTTATGCACTGTATATAATATTGTTAAGTTTCTCAAGAAAATAATACAATACATATGATAGATATAATGTACATACTTATTGCTGGTTTGCAATACACGTCAAGGTGGCCATCTTGGTTGAACTTCAACAAAAGATTGCTCATTAGTGTCTATTGTTTGTTCAACCAACATGGCCACCCTGTCTTTATCTCTTGATTCTCAAGGGATTGATTGCAAACCAAGAATTATATAGACAACCACTGGATATGAGCAAGCGTGCTCTCTGATTGGCTACTCTACTAGTAGGCTATCAGCTCATATACCACGAGTAGAGAAAGTTGGAGATTTTCAACAATGGCAAACCGGTTTTGCCGAACTAAAAATTAAAACAAAATAATGTTATATTTCTCACAATCCAGTGGTTGTCTATATAATAAAACAATTATTCCACGCAATCGAGTCGTACATGGCTGCATGATAGCCAACTCGACAGGAGCCTTGTTGGCTATATCAGCTCATGTACGGCTCGATTCATTCATTTCGTGGAATAATAATAATATAACAATTATTGTTAAATATATACCGGTGCACATTGTCATGTAACACAACAAAGGCTGTTCCTTTCCCAAGAAACAACAGTACTGAACAATACTCATTATTTCAGCTCGAATTGAACTTAAATCCTTGAATTAATCCAAATTAAATGTGCATTTCAATGGTACATGAATATGTTGTTATAATTCCATATACATGACCACACATTGAAGCACAAAGAAAAATAGGGTGGATGTACGCTTACGGGAGAGTTAAGAGAGAATGTCACATCTGATGGAGCAAAATAGCCAAAATTCTGGCCACAGTGAAAACATTAATATTCGATCTAAAGAAGGGGAATATTGTACAAACCACTGATCTGATGTTCATTTTGTAAAAAAAATCGTTGTTTTTTTTTAAATCGAGAAAATCGATCCAGGCCTCTGGCGACCTGAATTGGCTTGAATCCAGCGGGAAAATAGTACCTCTAGAAAATCGCATCGCGCGAAAAAATAAAGACAGCTAAAGCGAAACTGTCTTCCCGGGAGAAAAGAAGACTCTGTCAACAGGGAAGCCATGCTGCATTGTAACCGTGCCTTCAACCACAGGGTAACCAAACGTAACATACAGTCAACTCTCCGCTAACGGACACTCTCGTAAGCACGGACACCTTTTCAAATCCCCGTTTTACCTCCCAGTCAAACTCTGTATTTACACATTCCCGTAAGCGGACACTCTCTCGTAAGCGGACGCGGACACTTTTGAAACTGAAAATTGGATTTTTCTTTTGTTTACGCTCTCTCGTAAGCGGACACACCATATAATAATGGACTTTCGGCATGGAATTTGTCTTTAATTTGCAATAAATCAACATTAACACCCGCTAATTAAGAGAGAATGTCACATCTGATGGAGCAAAATAGCCAAAATTCTGGCCACAGTGAAAACATTAATATTCGATCTAAAGAAGGGGAATATTGTACAAACCACTGATCTGATGTTCATTTTGTAAAAAAAAATCGTTGTTTTTTTTTAAATCGAGAAAATCGATCCAGGCCTCTGGCGACCTGAATTGGCTTGAATCCAGCGGGAAAATAGTACCTCTAGAAAATCGCATCGCGCGAAAAAATAAAGACAGCTAAAGCGAAACTGTCTTCGGATATTCATTTTAGAAAGGTGCTACATGATATCTGAGTTAAAATCTAGGTATTTACTGCAAATCAACAAGTGGGAAATAAAGGTTAACAAAGCAGGTTTTTCCTATTTACATTTCACCGCTATTATGCGATTAATATTTTCTATATGTGCGGGTACTCTGATATCTCTAAAACTCCGTCTACGTAAGCTTAGAATGATATACTGAAACATATCTCAGAATTGATTTGGGTTTTTAATTGTGCGCCTTTTACCAAACTCCAGAACTTCAAGCATTTCGGCTTGAAATTTAGTGCAACATTTGAACACACGCCATGTCTGGGATCTAACAACTCAAACTTGAAGCCCAAATTCGCCACTAAAAATCAAAGCTAATTATAAGTCCGCAGACTATTATGATCACCTTCATTGTTGGCAGCTGATACGTAAGATTTTGTGAAGAAGATCCACCATTTAAAATCTTTGTCCTCAGCTTTCGGCTGCTTTGTTTACATTGATTGACTTACTTGGGAAAGATTGTCATTAAAATATATGTTTCCTTGGAGGTTAGCAGTATTATTCTCGTAATATCATTCACCTAAGAACGCCTGCAAAGGAGGCTATCATTTATGGTGCTTGATTCAAAGACAAAATAGACTAATGAGATGGAAACATGCAGTTTCATCAGTTCGTAACGCAAGCAACATACAGCAGAATGTTGTGTGACCGAGTGACAAACATTCCTGGGTAGAGTGGAGAAAGGAGTTCAATTCAAAACTGGAGAAGAAACAACAAAACTAAACAAGGCTACGTTAAGCTAATACTCTTTATTTCCTTTACCTGTATCGGTTAAAATGGCTTCATAATGAGCTTGCGACGCGACGTGGAAAATACCCTAATCCGAAGGACGAGAGGCGAGTCCTACTGACGAGAGGCGCCAGTCCGAAGGACGAGTCCGAAGCCTCAGCACCAGTCTAGTAGCCTCTGGAACCAGGGTACGTGGAAGATGACGCAGTGCGCACTGATCAGTAAAACGAGGGTTGTTGTCATCGACGTCGTGAAGAGGACGTGAAATAACGAAATGCCGTGATACACTTGCCGTCCGGCGCGACGTTTGCACGACAATCGGGCTATGAATGAATGTGATATACTTCGTCAAGTGGTCATAGACCAGAGCACCATTCGGTCAGGATAGCAAAGGGGTTACGCGTGATGCGTGATTTGACCAAAAAATGGAGCGTGAATCGTGAAATTCATTAAAATTCGAGCGTGATGCGTGAATTTATATTGCAACGTGATCGTCCCTTTTGACCGACTGTGATTCGTGATTTACCGCTGTTATGCTCTGTGAAACGTGAACGTTTAGGATTTAAACCATTTCACGCGTGAAATTCCAAAAATATGGTTGGCGCTCGTGATTCGTGAATTTCGGACATTTTGGTCCGTGACGCGTGAATTTACCAAAAAATCGCCCGTGAAGCATGATCATGACCCCCCCCCCCCCCCCCCCCCCCTTTGCTACCCTGTTCGGTACGCACTGCGGTTGTTTTGACTACTTGATGTAAGGACGATAGAGTGTTTTTTGGGAAAGAACTATCGACCTTCAGATAAGCTACTGGGAAAATAAATACATCCCTAACTCCCGCAGTAGGTGAATGGATAATTAGTTTAGTAAACAGGCATGAGACTCACAATCTACACCCCTCTATTACGGAGCAGTTAGTGCTATGGGGGTATGGGAGGGGGGGGGGGGGGGGGGTGGGTATAGGGGGTTTGATGCTAAGCCCCCGTCTCACTCGTTCCTGTACGTTACTAATGACGTATTTTTGCATACTATTTAAAAAGCTATTTGTACACTTTGAAAATATAATATTATTGATTTCTCGAGTGAGCCTGAAATTTATCCCGTTGGATAGGCAGTACAATCAACTCTCGTCTTGCAAACATCCCTCTATTACGGACAGCAGTCGGTGCCCGGACTCAGCGAACGCTACAAACATTGACTGAAGAAATAGAAAACGAGCGTGCGACGCTGCGTGCTTCTCAATACTTCTCGAGTGTTCTGATCAGTCCCCAAGTGCTATAAATATACACATAGCACAGCGGACAATTTTTCTATTTCTTTTATAAAATACAATAAGATTTTAAGGCAAGTTTTCAATTTTGTATCGTACAAAAATGCTTGAATATCTGCGCGCACGTTATGTGTGCTCTGATAGAGCACGCGGAATACGCATCCTTTGGCCAATCAGAGCACGCGTTATATAATAGTTATTTTATTTTACGGCGAGTGCTCTCCACACTTCTTGAGTGCTCTCGGCATTCCTGAGTGCTGTATTACTGAACGGAGCACGGAATAAGCTGTTCTATTTGCTTTATTATATAGAAACTCTGGATTTTTGATAAAAAAGAACAGGAATGGTGAGAAAAATGGCAAGAAAGTTGAGGATTCTGTTGTGTATTTGAATAACATTTTAGCGAGTGAAGTGCGCGCGCTACTGACGCTAGTTACGCCGTCGAGCGCGCGCTTGGTTTGTTTTCTTCACAATTTTTTGGATCAAACCAAACAGCCGAAAAAGAGCGTCATCAAACCGTACTCCGTTCTCTGATACAGCACAGTTTTTAGCCAATCAGAGCGCGCGGATTGACTTGACTATATAATAATTTATAACATAGGTATGATATAACGTGCGCTCTGATTGGTTGGTTAGCGTGTGTCCGTAAGCCCACGGACACACGGTACGTCCACGGACACACGTTCACGTCATCGTCAATCAATCGGAAAATAAAATTATTTTATTTGAATATGCAGTGACTATGTTATAAAATAAATGGTCAACGCTTTAGCTGTGCGTCCATCGAGTTATGGAGCACTTGGGAATTTGGGAGAGCACTCGTGAAGCTAGAGTTGCTCTCGGCTACGCCTCGAGTAACTACGCTTCTCTCGTGCTCTCCCAAATTCCCGCGTGCCCCATATCTCGATGTGCACACGCTAAGCGTTGACAACAACCCTCGTTTTACTGATCAGTGCGCACTGCGTCATCTTCCACGTACCCTGGTTCCAGAGGCTACTAGACTGGTGCTGAGGCTTCGGACTCGTCCTTCGGACTGGCGCCTCTCGTCAGTAGGACTCGCCTCTCGTCCTTCGGATTAGGGTATTTTCCACGTCGCGTCGCAAGCTCATTATGAAGCCATTTTAACCGATACAGGTAAAGGAAATAAAGAGTATTAGCTTAACGTAGCCTTGTTTAGTTTTGTTGTTTCTTCTCCAGTTTTGAATTGAACTCCTTTCTCCACTCTACCCAGGAATGTTTGTCACTCGGTCACACAACATTCTGCTGTATGTTGCTTGCGTTACGAACTGATGAAACTGCATGTTTCCATCTCATTAGATTGAATCAAGCACCATAAATGATAGCCTCCTTTGCAGGCGTTCTTAGGTGAATGATATTACGAGAATAATACTGCTAACCTCCAAGGAAACATATATTTTAATGACAATCTTTCCCAAGTAAGTCAATCAATGTAAACAAAGCAGCCGAAAGCTGAGGACAAAGATTTTAAATGGTGGATCTTCTTCACAAAATCTTACGTATCAGCTGCCAACAATGAAGGTGATCATAATAGTCTGCGGACTTATAATTAGCTTTGATTTTTAGTGGCGAATTTGGGCTTCAAGTTTGAGTTGTTAGATCCCAGACATGGCGTGTGTTCAAATGTTGCACTAAATTTCAAGCCGAAATGCTTGAAGTTCTGGAGTTTGGTAAAAGGCGCACAATTAAAAACCCAAATCAATTCTGAGATATGTTTCAGTATATCATTCTAAGCTTACGTAGACGGAGTTTTAGAGATATCAGAGTACCCGCACATATAGAAAATATTAATCGCATAATAGCGGTGAAATGTAAATAGGAAAAACCTGCTTTGTTAACCTTTATTTCCCACTTGTTGATTTGCAGTAAATACCTAGATTTTAACTCAGATATCATGTAGCACCTTTCTAAAATGAATATCCGAAGACAGTTTCGCTTTAGCTGTCTTTATTTTTTCGCGCGATGCGATTTTCTAGAGGTACTATTTTCCCGCTGGATTCAAGCCAATTCAGGTCGCCAGAGGCCTGGATCGATTTTCTCGATTTAAAAAAAAACAACGATTTTTTTTACAAAATGAACATCAGATCAGTGGTTTGTACAATATTCCCCTTCTTTAGATCGAATATTAATGTTTTCACTGTGGCCAGAATTTTGGCTATTTTGCTCCATCAGATGTGACATTCTCTCTTAATTAGCGGGTGTTAATGTTGATTTATTGCAAATTAAAGACAAATTCCATGCCGAAAGTCCATTATTATATGGTGTGTCCGCTTACGAGAGAGCGTAAACAAAAGAAAAATCCAATTTTCAGTTTCAAAAGTGTCCGCGTCCGCTTACGAGAGAGTGTCCGCTTACGGGAATGTGTAAATACAGAGTTTGACTGGGAGGTAAAACGGGGATTTGAAAAGGTGTCCGTGCTTACGAGAGTGTCCGTTAGCGGAGAGTTGACTGTATGTTACGTTTGGTTACCCTGTGGTTGAAGGCACGGTTACAATGCAGCATGGCTTCCCTGTTGACAGAGTCTTCTTTTCTCCCGGGAAGAGAAGAGGAAGAAAGAAGACTCTGCCCCCATCCGTTGAATTCTCTGATCTAACCGCCGTCCACTGTTGTGGACGGGGAAACTGGTTTAAAAACCGTTTTTTTTTAATAATAATTGTTTTGCGCATGACTAGAATAAAGTCTGCTGGCATATTTTGGAGCCCGCCAATATAAACGGTTGAATTTTCAAAATATTTGTCTGTTTGCCAACGGCCAACGGGATACGGTAAATCTCTTATTTATCAAGCGGCAATTCGAGTGGCAATGGAGAATCGGCAAGTCGTCGATCATGTTTTGATTGTGTAATCGTCCCTGATTTCTGATCAGATGAAATCGTACGAAAAGTTCGGATTAAAACTCATCGTCAATGATAAGTTTGGGGTTGGATACCGGGGCAGTAGCTGGTCACGCCTGACCACGCCCTTCCAAGGGAGGTAACCATGGCAACCGGGCCACAGCTCACCACTGCGTCCGGTACCCGTCACACTGATCCACTCAGTGGACTATATACTCACCTATTGCTCACCTGACGGCATTCCTACCCAATCCCGAGGCGTGGGTGGGTGGGAGCAAAATGAACGATAGCAACGCAAAGCTAGCACAACGCTAAAAGCCTGAACAGCAAACTCTGCCAGTAGGCCCTAAGCCCATGAGGGGTCCCCCGAGGATCGGAATCAGCATTACTTGGAGATACCGCTGGACCAGCTTGACTCGGTTTTAACTTAGCCTAAATTACATTCAGCCACATTTAAAACTCATCGTCAATGATAAGTTTGGGGTTGGATACCGGGGCAGTAGCTGGTCACGCCTGACCACGCCCTTCCAAGGGAGGTAACCATGGCAACCGGGCCACAGCTCACCACCAACGAACTACCAAGGTGCTTGGAAGAGGACTCTGTGGTCAGGTTACCATGGAACCTCCGACTCCAAACGTACCAAGCACCAACCCCACTAAAAGAACTTTGAAGAATGATCTTTCTGATGGTTTTTAATTGCACAGACGTTGAAGCCAGAGCTACCACTGGTGTCCTAATGTAGCCTTTGTACGCATTGCTGGATCACCGGCCCAGAGTTTGGATCAAGTGATCAGGAACGCCATTACGAGCTGCGACCGTAGCCGCCCCGATGCGGAAGCTAAGACTCGAATAATTGCCCGGGATCTTCGCAGCGGTCATAATGTCTCGTAGCCATTTAGTAAGTAACACGCGGGTTAACGGTTCGCCCGACTGCAACAAGAAAAGTGGGCCAGGAGCGTCGCCTCTGATGTTCAAGTAGACTAGAATGGCTTCCACGGCACATAAGGGGGGTTTGGCTTTAACGACGTAAATACAACAACCCTTACGAAAGGGATCGGTTTTGGAGGCCTTGATGTTGACACGGATACAGGCTGGCGAGGCAGAGGAGTCGAATGCTAAATCCTGCACATTTAGGTGAATGGCCGCCGAGTAGCATTTCAAGCTGGGAATTGTAAATTCCGCCGACCGCAAAAAGCCAAAGTACGCTAAACAACAGGCCGCCCAAAACTTGGAGTGGTCCACCAACGCCATATTAAGATGGCTGTGAATCGTTAACATAATGTCATCCGTAATTGGCAAGCGGTCAATTGTCTTCACGCCCTGTACGCGTTTGATCCCCTTTTACTGCTCTCTCAGCTAGTCTCAGGCATTTAGTAAAGGGTCGGGAAAACCCTGTTCGATGTGAAGTGCGCGCACTGCACAGAGGTACACTTTAATTGACGAAGACTGAATGAAGTTTGACAAAAACGTCGCAAACAAGCACAACGTCCACTCATCAGCTGGACAACCGATCCATCTGCACCAACCTTACCCAGCTGAGTACAGAATTTTCTTCTGGCCAGTGACATAGGAACGAAGAGTTGACGGAGTTTGTAGACCTTGCAGAAGCAGCTCTCGACAGCGCAGCTCTAGCGAGGCGATGTGAGATCCTCCAACAGACGACTTGGTAATGGGGTCGGTGACGGTTGGGCCCACGGAGCAAGCTGTCGGAAGACCACGCCATCTCATCTCGAGGAGCGCACGGTCAGACGGATGAATCGCCACGTTCCGATACATCGAATTTCGCACTGAGAACACCAAAACCAAACTTGCTGACCATTTTGATAATGTCATCGACCCCGATGTACTGAAGCGAAAAGCTATCGACGTCAATGCCGTCGTTTACGCTGGAACCCGCGGGCGACGACAAATCCACAATCAAGCGCCACTTTCCCGGTTGGCCATTCTTAGGTATTACCCCAACGCTGCTAATATGCAGCTGAGGTATCGGAGGGTGTGCGACGGGGCCAGCCACCCTGCACAAGGCCACCTCATTTGCTAAATACTCATCAATGACTGTGGGATGATCATCTGCAGACTTTTCGTTTCGCTGCCCGAAGGTCGGGCGCATGATCGAAGCCTAGCCTAAATCCCAGGCGAATACCATTTAGAACGTAGGACACACGCTGTTGATCCGGGCGACCTTGCAATTCCAGAGCAAAGCGATCGTGCTTGAGCGGCGTAACACTAGACACCGGAGGAAGAGCAGGTACGGCTAAAAACGAGAACAGCATGAAAGATGCGTGGCACTTGAATCAGGGAAGATATCACCTGGCGAAAGGAGGCTTCCCCGTGCGAAAGCACTGCGCGACAACAACATACTCATATAACAATCCGGCTATGAGCGGCGCCTACTCTTACTATAGTTATCTATCACAGAGCACTACGATAGTATACTGAGGTGCCACCATCAGCTGTTGCACCGAATACGACACGAAACGAGTGCCATAACAACGAGTCTGACACGCAACGAGTATCGAAGCAGACGAGTACGCAAACCACGATTGTCGTAGCAGCGATTTCGACAGGCAGCGAGCACCGAAGCGAACGAGTACGACACGCAACGAGTGTCGTAGCAACCGAATACGACACGCAACGAGCGTCATAGCAGACGAGTACGACAAGACACGATTGTCGTAGCAGTGATTACGACGAGCAGCGAGCATCGCGAACGAGTACGACACGCAACGAGTGTCATCGCAGACGAGTACGACAGACCACGGTTGTCGTAGCAGCGATTACGACGGGCAGCGAGCATCGCGAACGAGTACGACACGCAACGAGTGTCATCGCAGACGAGTACGACAGACCACGATTGTCGTAGCAGCGATTACGCGACGGGCAGCGAGCACCGAAGCGAACGGGTACGACACGCAACGAGTGTCATAGCAGACGAGTACGACACGCAACGAGTGTCATAGCAACCGAGTACAACAGCCACAGTTGTCGTAGCAGCGATATACGACGAAGAGCGAGCACCGAAGCTAACGAGTACGACACTCAACGAATGTCATAGCAGACGAGTACGACACGCAACGAGTGTCAGAGCAGACGAGTACAACAGCCACAGTTGTCGTAGCAGCGATAAACGACGGATAGCGAGCACCGAAGCGAACGAATACGACACGCAACGAGTGTCATAGCAACCGAGTACGACACGCAACGAGTGTCATAGCAGACGAGTACGACACGCAACGAGTGTCATAGCAACCGAGTACGACACGCAACGAGTGTCATAGCACTGCGCGACAACAACATACTCATATAACAATCCGGCTATGAGCGGCGCCTACTCTTACTATAGTAGTCTATCACAGAGCACTACGATAGTATACTGAGGTGCCACCATCAGCTGTTGCACCGAATACGACACGAAACGAGTGCCATAACAACGAGTATGACACGCCACGAGTATCGAAGCAGACGAGTACGCAAACCACGATTGTCGTAGCAGCGATTTCGACAGGCAGCGAGCACCGAAGCGAACGAGTACGACACGCAACGAGTGTCGTAGCAACCGAATACGACACGCAACGAGCGTCATAGCACACGAGTACGACAAGACACGATTGTCGTAGCAGTGATTACGACGAGCAGCGAGCATCGCGAACGAGTACGACACGCAACGAGTGTCATCGCAGACGAGTACGACAGACCATGGTTGTCGTAGCAGCGATTACGACGGGCAGCGAGCATCGCGAACGAGTACGACACGCAACGAGTGTCATCGCAGACGAGTACGACAGACCACGATTGTCGTAGCAGCGATTACGCGACGGGCAGCGAGCACCGAAGCGAACGGGTACGACACGCAACGAGTGTCATAGCAGACGAGTACGACACGCAACGAGTGTCATAGCAGACGAGTACGACACGCAACGAGTGTCATAGCAGACGAGTACAACAGCCACAGTTGTCGTAGCAGCGATTACGACGGGCAGCGAGCATCGCGAACGAGTACGACACGCAACGAGTGTCATCGCAGACGAGTACGACAGACCACGATTGTCGTAGCAGCGATTACGACGGGCAGCGAGCACCGAAGCGACGAGTACGACACGCGTTAAAAGCATCGAGACTATTGTATGATGCGTTCTCAAGAACTTATTTATTATTATTATTATTATAGCGGACGAGTACGACAGCCACAGTTGTCGTAGCTGCGATATACGACGGACAGCGAGCACCGAAGCGAACGAGTACGACACGCAACGAGTGTTATAGCAGACGAGTACGACACGCAACGAGTGTCATAGCAGATGAGTACGACACGCAACGAGTGTCATAGCAGACGAGTACGACACGCAACGAGTGTCATAGCAACCGAGTACGACACGCAACGAGTGTCATAGCAACCGAGTACGACACGCAACGAGTGTCTTAGCAGACGAGTACGACACGCAACGAGTGTCATAGCAACCGAGTACGACACGCAACGAGTGTCATAGCAGACGAGTACGACACGCAACGAGTGTCATAGCAGACGAGTACGACACGCAACGAGTGTCATAGCAGACGAGTACGACACGCAACGAGTGTCATAGCAGGCGAGTACGACAGCCACAGTTGTCGTAGCAGCGATATACGACGGACAGTGAGCACCGAGGCGAACTGTCATAGCAGACGAGTACGACACGCAACGAGTGTCATAGCAGATGAGTACGACACGCAACGAGTGTCATAGCAGACAAGTACGACAGACATGGTTGTCGTAGCAACGATTACGACAGGCAGCGAACACCGAAGCAACCGCTTAACGAGTAATAGGATAGGCAGCGAATGTCGTAGCAAACGAGTCCGAGCGATCCCATAGCGCAACTGGCAACGATTACCCACCTGAAATTATGTACTGGCTACGCTCCAACCACAATAACTGAATCACAGTTTAATACGACCACCAGGCAATGCACAGAAATAACAAACCAAACAATAAGAAATACAATCAATCAGCGTTAAAATAATACATCTATATCTGTGTTACATGACACAAATAATCCGACACGCAACGAGTGTCAGTCCATGATTGAAGCACGATATCCATCATCCAGCATTAGCCGAGGCTCGGAATGGTGACTGGCGTTAAATTCGCGGGCAACAAATCACTTAGATCGATGAATTTCCCCGTCACGATTTGGCCAACAAGCTTCGCAGGAATAGGCGAGTAGCCCGAGCCAACCACAAATGGTTGGTACAGTGTGGACATGATGGAAGACATACTAGGCATCGTTGAGATATTGGATGTTGACAGTGAGCTCGTGACATTTGAGCTCGCTGTCAAAGCTGGCAAAACATTACTCATTAGCCGTCGAAAACGTGTTCATGGACGATGGCACGACCACTGGAGACTTACCTCCGACAGCACCTAACTGACTTGGAACTGTGGAAGTCCCCGCAGACAGCAACGAGTTGGCTTGAGACACAATAGGTGTACTCGTAGGCCATGAAGGAGGCGGCATAATTTGACCTTTACTTAGCAGCAAGCGGCGTTGTCAACTGCCTGTTGAGTCGCTGCCACGATTTCTCCCGAGAGTTGAGCTCCAGACGTTGGAGGATCGATCGACGAGCTTCCTGCTGCCGAAGTAACTGGGATTTCATTCATCACGAAGAAAAAGAAAACCACAGCAAAGCAAAATGAACGATAGCAACGCAAAGCTAGCACAACGCTAAAAGCCTGAACAGCAAACTCTGCCAGTAGGCCCTAAGCCCATGAGGGGTCCCCCGAGGATCGGAATCAGCATTACTTGGAGATACCGCTGGACCAGCTTGACCAGCCTAAATTACATTCAGCCACATTTAATGTGCAGTATAAAAATTCAAGATCAGTCCGAAGGTATTGGTGAACCAAGAGACCATATAAATACTAGATACGAGTCCTGAAACACTTCAAAAGTGCGCAAAAGTGGCATAGTAAAATCAAAACAAGAATTTTGACCTTTGTGTAAAGGACGCTATACGGGCTTCCTTTGTTATTTGTTTGTTTTGTTGCCTATCAAGGTCCCTTTGTAATCTTACGTATCATGTTACCCCCACGTACATGTGCGAACGCATCCTCGGAAACCCAGGGGCTGTAGGGGGAGGGGGAGGGGAAAAGGAAAGGGGTCGGAAAACAGCCCCTGGGGACAAACTCTTATAGAACGAGTTCCAGAGAAGTTAATGAGATGTGCTCTGATTGGCCACAAAAATATTTTGTGGCCAATCAGCAAAGAGCGGTACGTTGCACGATGACAGATAGTGCGAAGACATCCGGTAGCCCGTTTTAACTTCAAAGTGCACGATTCCCATGTGGCAATATGTAGTCTAAATGCAGTCGTTTCCCTTCTTTCTGCATGTGATCCATAATTTTCCCTGGCGCCGTTTTTGGGGAGTTTCTCTCTCGTTTCAAAACGAAGAGCACAAAAGGTTTCCATACATTGGGGTCAAGTTTCTCGTTAATGATCACGAAATCTTCAACATTTCTTTTTCTTCTTTTATCGAGAGATAGATAGATAGATTCTTTGCCACAAACATGGAAGCACTCATTAACAGCCTTTTTAGAGGTTTTCTGAACTTCTTCCATACAACCGGACGACAACAAGCGTAGAATAGAATAGAATTTAGCGAGATCCATCAGTTTGTATTCATGTATAAACAATGGCTCAGTGATAACTTCAAAGTGATTATTGATTTGGATTGGCAGTTTTTTGTTAACAGATCGTTAAATCATTTAATCCCATTAACCTTCTCTGGAACTCGTTCTGTAAGAGTATGTCCCCAGGGGCTGTTTTTCCCTCTTTCCCTTTCCTTTCCCCCTCCCCCCTACAGCCCCTGGGTTTCCGAGGATGGTGCGAACGTAGCAAGCCATAAGTAAGTCCAAGTATTGACGTAGTAAGTCAATAAGTTCAAGAATAAGTTCGTCCTATACCTTGGTGGATACGTGGGACAGTTATGTAAGTACATGTACCCCTTTGATTGTTTAGATCATTCAGTTCTTTACTGCTAGATAATTGATTGTAATTACCAAGTTATGTATGATTTATCATAGAATTATAACTTTATGTATGCCATGTAATAATTAAGACCTAGTTATTGTATTCACAGTTTACGATAAGAATAAAAGTCAAATAAAAGCCGGCTCTATTCGGTAAAATCAATCCCAACCAAAGTCAAATCCAGCCGCGACACGAAATCAAGTTCGTCAAGGGTCGCTGCGATCACAGTAACATAACTCCACCATCTTCGTTCGATAGGACATATCGAATTTCAAGTTCAAATTAAGTCAAGGAAATGGTACATATCGTACATAAACAAGCATGACCGATAGTACTAAAGATAATTCTAAGGAACTGATTGAAAATATCGTAAACGAGAATGAATTTCCATCGTTGCCACGTGAAGGCGAAGATAGCGAGGCACGTGAGGAAGCGAGTTGCGAAACACGAAACCACAGGCTCACCAGCCTCTGTTTGTGTATTGGAGTTATTGGGCTTCCTGTGTCTTATTTGGAGGCTGTTTGTGTATTGGGCTTCCTGTGTCTTATTTGATCGGCCGGCCGTTGAAATAAAGCCGAAATATGGCCGTGAATTCACCTCTAGAATCCTGTCCTTTTGATATCTTGAATTTCTAAAACTGCTTTCAAAACAAAGATTAATATCTAATTGAGGCCTGTGTGTGGTTTATTTAGCGATTAGAGCGGTTTTGGGAGAGAGCGTAGTTCGCTCCCCAGAGAGAGGAAGAAACACAAGGTAGGCAACTCGGCACTTCAAAATCGCCAATCAAGCGTGGTTTTCGCTCGAATATCACCCTTTCCCCTCATCGCCTGCTCCTCAACCTTTGGGATATCACAGGACGAATATCTACCAACATTCTGGCCAAGTTTAAAGCCAATCCCATCAAGAGAAATATTTTGAAATCGGGATTGAAGTACGTATATTGGCTTTCTGCTAGGGATATGTCGTAAAAAACGAACTCAATGGCATCCTAGGAATGCAGTTTCGGTAGAATTCTACCCCACCCTACCCCTAGTGAGCAGATTTGTTCCTTATAGTCTACAGTAGTAGCAACTACTTACTAGGGGTAGGGTGGGGTAGAATTCTACCGAAACTGCATTCCTAGGATGCCATTGAGTTCGTTTTTTACGACATATCCCTAGCAGAAAGCCAATATACGTACTTCAATCCCGATTTCAAAATATTTCTCTTGATGGGATTGGCTTTAAACTTGGCCAGAATGTTGATAGATATTCGTCCTGTGATATCCCAAAGGTTGAGGAGCAGGCGATGAGGGGAAAGGGTGATATTCGAGCGAAAACCACGCTTGATTGGCGATTTTGAAGTGCCGAGTTGCCTACCTTGTGTTTCTTCCTCTCTCTGGGGAGCGAACTACGCTCTCTCCCAAAACCGCTCTAATCGCTAAATAAACCACACACAGGCCTCAATTAGATATTAATCTTTGTTTTGAAAGCAGTTTTAGAAATTCAAGATATCAAAAGGACAGGATTCTAGAGGTGAATTCACGGCCATATTTCGGCTTTATTTCAACGGCCGGCCGATCAAATAAGACACAGGAAGCCCAATACACAAACAGCCCCCAAATAAGACACAGGAAGCCCAATAACTCCAATACACAAACAGAGGCTGGTGAGCCTGTGACGAAACACGCCATCGTCGAGACCGGAAGTCGATGTGGATCAACGAGAGTCACGTGACCGGAAACTCACTGTAAAGGGCAAGGAATACAAGATAGATATCTTAACTCGTAATAGAAACAGAGGGTCCCCAATAGGTTTGGCGGGACGCGGGATTGGCCATATTTTAAAGGCGGGATTCGGGATGCGAACTTTAAAAAAACAGAGCGGGAAGCGGGATTCTCAATTACGAGCGGTAGCGGGATTTCGTGATTTTAGGCGCCGGGATTCGGGAATCGTAAGTGTTTGCAGCGGGATACGGGATTAAAATTGACTTATCATCAGTTAATTATTGATCAGCGTATTAATAGACTTCTTTGTCGTTGTCATCGAATCCATTATCACTTTTTAAATGACCTTCGGTGTGTATTTTGATTTTCGTTTATCTGGACATGACGTCACAGACGTCACATGAAAAGAATATCCAGATGTCTTTTTTAGTCAGATCATGTCACAGAGGTCACAGAGCATCACAAGCTAAGACCTCACAACGTGCTTTACTCCTTTACCATTCAACAAATCTTTCAAAGTGATCTTCGACATCTTCTATTGACTCTTCAAAGACTTCACTGCTCAAGAGACTCGATCAGTGTTTGAAAGAATGGGCACATACCTATGGCGCCGCAATTCGCCAGAAGACAGTGCGTCAAGAAACTATGATGGCAAAAGCTGGAACTCTACTTGTACCAAAAAGACCCGGCAAAAAGATGTTGTTCCGGGAGAGGCAGTTAATCTTACAGATGACGTAGAAGATGCGGAGATGAGTACGAGTCATCTAGCAGTGCAGACGAGGAATAAATCGAGGACGAAATGACGACTTCGATCGGATGGGGAAGCGAACTTCTTGCTTGGGAGATCGGAAAAGTATCAACTGCGACATTCGGTAGATTTGTCCGCATCAATTCCCGGATAATGTTTTGAATCTTAATAGCATAAAGAAAAAAACAGCTAACAAAAAAAAAGAAAAGAAAAAGATAAAAGAAAAGAAAAAAACTAAGAGAAAAAAAAATGTAAAAAAACAATATTGAACACTATACAGCAAGAATTAAACACGTACGTACCGGCGTTTGTTTACTTGGCTTTCATTCATTGCATAAAGGTATGTATTTGACTTTATCCATACTTAATAATTAATACAGAAACTGAAATTGTCGAATCTTTGGCGGGATCGGGATTTTAATATAAAAACGAGCGGGATGGCGGGACTGCCAGCAAAAAAGAGCGGGATGGCGGGAACCGAGAACCCCTATTGGGTACCCTCGAAACACGGCACACTCAAATTTATCAAAAAAAGTAAAGGCAATCTGTGCATTATTAAACGAAGGAATAGAAGATGTTCAGTCATTGGAGAATGAAAGAGAAGATCTTGACAAGATAAAGGGAAGGATTCCACGAAGCACATTCTGCCTTGTACGAGAGCATGGAGACCGACGAAGAGAGACAAAATTTGTATCGAGATTTCGATATTCGAGAATGTGAAAGCACCCAATGCAGAATGAGGTTGTGCGACAGAATACAAGGGATAGAAAAGGGATCGCAGAAATCTGAATCCGTTAGACTTTCTTCGAAGAAGAAAAGCACAACAAGGTCATCAGTAGCATCCTCTCGATCCTCTCGATCCTCTCGATTCTCCCGCTCGTCGGCGCTCGCGATGAAGTTAGAAGCTGCAGCCAAGACTGCAAGACTAGAAGTAGAATTGAGCTTTCTCGATCAGGATACAGAAATAAGGAAATTGCAAATTAAGAAAGAACTCGCTCTAGCCAACGCTGAAGCGGCAACTCTTAATAAAATCTTAGAAGAAAACAATGTGACAGATTATGAAAATTCGCATTCAGACGACGTAACAAGGGAAATCCACACTCAGATTAAGTTAGAGAAGTTGAATGTTTCAGAAGAAAAGTGTCCGATTCCTAAGATTCCCTTTAAAACAGAACCTCCCGATGCACAAGATACACGTAGTTACCTCAAAGTAAGAAGCTGTTATTCTGGGGGTGGTTTTATTCATGGAAAGCCGAAAAGACATAATATTTTAAGTTATATTCGATATCATCGAGCCAACTATCACCGGCTCAGACGGCAGAGAAACTCAAGGAATTTTGAAGCTAAACGTGGTGCGAAACACAGCCTTTCCTCTGTTCTCTTCTTTTTTTATTAAAGTACAGAACATTGGATTTGCCTGATTTGGACATTTTATAATTTCTTAGGGTCTTAGGGTCTTAGGGTCTTAGGGTCTTAGGGTCTTAGGGTCTTAGGGTCTTAGTTTTGGAGGTCTTAGTTTTCCGAACACCCGTTACTTGTCCAGTGCACGATTTAAGCTTATATAAATATGGATAGATTTCTAAAGCCTAGTTCACACTAGCGTCGTAATCGTAAGTAATCGACTACGTCTCGTGTTTGGACTGATCTGCTCTCGAATTCTCCCAAACGTACCTCGGTTTTCATGAGAGCATGAAAACACGGAAGACGTACTTCATTTCTAATTAAGTGTGAAAAGGTATACCAAGCTGTATTATAGGTTCATAAAATATGTTTATATTGCTTTTTGAAGATTTTAATAGTGGAATAAGCTGTAAATGCTTTACTACATGTAAGTAAATAAAGTTTGCATAAGGGTAGATGCTCACACTCAATCCATGAAAGAGTACAAACTAATTAGTACTAAAAAGCACTAATTAAACAATAGAAAACAAAGGATTCTGCACTATTTAGTAATAGTATTATTATTTAGTACTAGTTGGTTTTAGTACTGTTTCATGGACTAAGTGTGAGCACTCTACTTTTAAAACACATTATATATCACTTAACAAGTTGACAAGGTTTGTTACATATTTTTGTTGGGTTCATAAACTGTAAGCTTTATTCTATTGCTGTTTGCAATTGAGGACTTTGATACACTATTGATATGGACAGAAATAAACTGATAGAGCTAGTGGTTTCATTTAACCCGTGAAATAGATATTAGTCTAATACACCTTAGAAGACACTAATTCCATTGTTTTCTTTTGTTTCGTATTGACTATTAGATATTGACTATTAGATTTTGTTTCACGGGTTAAATGAAATCACTCTAATGCTTTACTTTGCATATGGCTACTTTAAAATACATTCTAGGTATTACATGTATAAAGTTGACATGGTTTCATGTTATTTGATATCAAGGACTACACTGTTCGAGTGAAATTAAAATGTATTTTCAGTTGTGATGTCTTTATTCAATTAATTAGAGTGATTTTAATTTACTTAACTCATGAAAGAAAAGCTTATAGTTAGTGATAATAGTCAAATAGACACAAAAGAATGGAAAATGGAAAAAGGTCTACCAAGTACGTATTAGACCTTGTTTACATGATCAGGTAGGGTAATTACAACCCTAGCACTAGGGATGACTCTTGTTTTGTTTTCTCTGGGACACTAAAAACAAAAGAGTTATCCCTAGTGGATACCCTAACTTCATGTAAACAGGATCTTATAATATTTCATGGGTTACCTAAGTAAAATCACTCTACATGAGAATTTGACTGAGTTCATTTTGATTGAAATCTCTGACCCTTCCCCCTAATAACCAGTCATTTAAAGAGGTATCTTGAAAGGGAAAGTAATGATACTTGTAAGCAGGTGAGGCAATTTCTCAAAAGGGCACTGACCATGTATTGCTTTCCAACAGAGCTCATCCCTAGTTTCAGATTCTTCTTATAATCAATGAATTTGAAATAGTTTGAAACATCTCCAAATAGCCACTCAACAGACACACGTAATTCACTCATTGCCCTGTTAAATACCTGCATGTCTGGAGTAAGTATAGGGTAGTCAGTTGGTCGGTAGGGACACATGAGCTGAGGGCGTAGAGGGTAGGCCATATCTCCATAAATACAAAGAGGGTTTCCAGCTCTGTCGTGTGCATGCCTTTGAAGTGCATTCAATAAATTTGAATCGGCAAGCATTCCAGCATCATGGCGACGCCCCTCAATTGGACCAAACAGATTAGCAATGAGACCATTTGGAATAGCCAATGACTGAAATTTGAGGCTGTGAACTCTTTTGTGGCCATTATAAACTACTCTTTGATTTTGTCCAGGACGTGATATTTGACGCACGGTTCCATCAATGAAACCAAAGCAATTAGTAAGTGGACTTCCCTTTCTTCTTATTGTTTGAGCATATTGTTCCAGACACAAAGGAGAAAGTAAAGGCTGGTTCCAGGATGTCAATCGATGTCCATGAGTATCATACACCCAGTCGAGAACAACGTTAGTCAGCATACAAAGCTCTGGTACAGGTCTCCCAAATCTGTGAATAAGGTCACTGTATCTACAAGGGTAAGCTAAACGCTTCAAGAGTAAGCAGAATCCCTCTAAACCACTACAAACTGTGCCTTGGCTGCATTTAAATTTATTTGGAACTCCAAGTGACATGGCTAGATGTGGGATGTCTTCTTTTTCCACTCTAAATTCTGCCTTGCACTCGCTAGAATCGAGGCTATCGAGACAAAATGCGTCATATTCCCAGTAAGGATAAGCAGGATTGTCGGACTGATAATACTCGTATAGAATTAAAAACTCTTCATAACTTAGTACGCCTTCTGCAAATTCAAAAATCAAAGCATTTCTTACATCTTCAAATGACATTTTCGAAAGTTAAAATGTTGTAGACTGATCACGTAGTCGATACCGTGGCGGTCGAATCTTAATGTTTCAAATTTCGCGCCGTGACTTCGTACTAGAACCCAGTACCCCAGACACGTTAAAGTCACGTCCATTCGTAGTCGTAGTCGGTAGTCGGCGATCGAGTCTTAAAGTCCCTACAGTGGACCGCGGGTCAGTTGTATATATTAGTGTGGACTGCGGGACCACGGTGGCAGTCATATCAAGCTAAGCAATTTTTTGTGGACGGGTATTCTATAATCTAGCCCATTGTACATGTAAGTTTAATTAAAGTCATCAGAAAAGCTTCAAATTTGAGATTTGAGTTTGAAGACAGATATATTAACTGACAAATAGATTTCAGATACTTCCTTACATGTATCTTCTTTTTGAAGCATTTTGGGGTGGCTACTTTCTCGAATCAAGCGTCTAGTATGTACATTGATCATTATATTAAACAAAGTGTCTATAGATAGCCGGCAGCCGGTCAAGGTCCTCGTTTGACTCAATGGCCCGGCGGCTGTTTAAATATAACAAATAAAGGGTTGCAACCAACCGAATTGCCTTGGTGACTTAGTTGGTTTAGGGGAATGGTAGGGTTAGGCATTGAAGTGATCATTTGGTGCCAGTCGTTCAACTCTTGGCATCCTTGACTAATTTTTTTTCTAAGTGAGGAGAACCAAAATCCTCAAACATTTCTAAGTCTCACTCGTGTGTACATAGTTGGTTAACCCGCGCACGATGATACTACCAAAAAATCAGACTGCCAGCCATTTAGTCAAACGAGGTATTATTGTTTCAGTTCACAGTTAGCTAGTTGATTGCATTGTTAATTTCTAGTTGACAGAATATACATGTAAATTACATATGATCAATTAAAATTAAAATAATAATAGTAATAATTCTTTAATACAAAACTGTTGCTGATTGTTGTGATTTGTCAGGGATTATAGAATAATTTATAATACTAAAAGGGAGATATAACAGTGTGAGTGTTTCAGTATACTGTACATTTAACAATTATTCCACGAAATCGAGTCGTACATGAGCTGATAGCTAACGAGGCGCTAGCCGAGTAAGCATGCATGTACGACGAGATCGAGTGGAATAATAGTTTTATTATATAGACAACCACTGGATTGTGAGAAATATAACATTATTTTGTTTTAATTTTTAGTTCGGCAAAACCGGTTTGCCATTGTTGAAAATCTCCAACTTTCTCTACTCGTGGTATATGAGCTGATAGCCTACTAGTAGAGTAGCCAATCAGAGCGCACGCTTGCTCATATCCAGTTGTTGTCTATATAATAATGGTGTACATTTTAAGAGTTCATAATATATAAGGAAAAATCAATCATTTTAAAATTAAGCGAGATTAGGCGAGATCTGGCGAGATTAGGAGAGATTTCATTAAAACTGATGCAGGATCAGGCGAGATTAGGGCACATAAGTATTTTATTTATTACAAGTATTAATGGTCATGCAAAAATATTGGCTGATTTTAGTATTTTGTAGGTTTGCCAGCACTCATGACGAATTAATAATAACATTATATTCAGTATATGATAGATGTTTGTGAATGTTAGTCAATATCTGATTGAGATGAAAATAATACAATAACTGTTCTTTTAGCATTCAATTCTCATTCCGATTGCTTGACCGCACTGAACAATGAAAGTTTCGTATTATAGCTTAGTTAAGATATCGATTGTTTAATAAATGTTTTATTCCTTTTCATACTTGGTAGTATTTCAGTTAATAGAGTTGATTGCTCATTGAGTCATATACAAAGAACAAATACGGCAAATATGTAATATGAATGCTTTCAGAGGGGGCTTTAATTGTGAATGAAATGCGAACGGAGTTTTGTTTCTTTTCACAGGTTCTCACAGTTCTCACAGGAAGGTCATAGAGCTAAGACGGGCATTTGAGACGATGGCTGGCAATTTTCGTAAACTGCCAAAAGTGCATCACAAGAGAGTCAGTTGTTGAGTAATGTGCCCAAACTAGCACAAAGTGGAGTAAAGATTTCTGAAGACTGGCAGATGTCTCGTAAAAACAAGGTAGCAAGGAAAGAGTCTATTGACTTGTCTTTTGACACATAAATTTCGTATGAAGTTCTAGTTCGACTAACATTACTTTACCATCTTCTAAGTAAGGGTTAGTACGCGCCTCGTGGCCTTCTATCTACTGCTCGGAGCTCTAAATCCCATAAAGCACTCGCGTTTATTCTCTAACCGTTTTAGAATATAGTCATACTCACGAGAGTATTCTTTGGCTGCATGTCTGTTGCTTCAGTTCCCAAAGGAATACTGATTTCAAATGCAAATACGCTTATATGCAAAGCTGTTCAGTTGTGTGTGACTTCAGTGGAGTGAAGATGAGTATCCGAAGCTGCTTGAGGCTTTTAAATACGAAGCTTGCAACGCTAGAAATTGCCGATATTTGTTGTGGAAAATGAAGAGCAGAAATCTCAAAGTTTCTTCAAACCAGTTGTTAGAACGGACGAAATTGAAAAACGAAAGAAATAATGAACACCAAAGAAAACTCAAGCACGATGTGGACATTTAATATATTGAACTGAGATTGGGCTAACTATATATCGCAATAATCATACGGAGAACTTGGATGACTGATGAATATCCGTACATCTACCCTTCTTGTAGAACATGGAGAAACCCGTTTGTGATTTCATTTTGAAGAGTAAGTGACTCGCTACGTTTCTTTAGTGTTTAGTATAGTTATGATCTGTATTTCTGTATCAGTATTCATGTATTTATAAATCTAGCTGCTTAACGAATCCAAATAACTGTCGATTTATTGGATTATGATAAAATATTTGAATAGTATTTGAAGATTAAACTAAGATTGTATTAGAATATTATTTTTTGTATATAGTTTAGTACACGTTATATATTAGAGTGCAAATATTATATCCGTGAAATATGCGCTAACATTTAGTACTAATTAACATTTTACTAGTTTTACTACTATTTCATGGATATAATATTTGCACTCTAGTATTCTCTAAGTTAGTCATTAGTATTCCCTATATAGAGAATACTAATAAGGCTTTGGAACAAAAGAAAACAAAGAGCTTTATTAGTATTCTATATATAGAGAATACTAATGAGTCCATTGTTAAAGTCCTATTAGTTACTTTATGAGATATAGAGCGCACAAATGCTGGGCGCTGATTGGTCGAGTGAGTATGACTATATTCTAATTCGAGGTTCTTGAAAAGAATAATGTAGCAAGTAGAGTGCAATTTAGAAAAACTTGAAAACTAAATAACTAATTAGTACTAAATAGCACTAATGAAACAATAGAAAACAATAGAAATAGCACTATTTAGTACTATTTAAAGTTAGTACTATTTCACGCTTTTCTAAATTGCACTCTAACGCAATATTTAGCGAGGACTGTGCTAAGTCCTTAATTTGAAGTAATCTCGTGTCTTTCAAAGTTTGTTATAATTTATTTGAGATTGTGAAAGTATTGCCGTACAAAGCTAGAAATCCAATGAATGTATCATTAGTAAGTAAGTTAAAACTGTGAAGGTCTAAGCTCCAATAGAGGAAGGGAGTTACATTAAAGAAACTGCGGAACAAAATCTAACGAGTATTTTTCTTAATTAGCTTTTAGGATGTAATGTATTGTTCCGCTCATATAATGCATTGATCGATACAGAATACTTATAGAGCTTATTAGTATTCTGTATCTGATACAGAATACTAATAAGGTCTATTAGTATTCTGTATCAGATACAGAATAATAATAAGCTTTATTACTATTCTGTATCATACTTACACCTGTTTTCAAAAACGTAGCCATAAGATTTACAAAATACAAAATAGCCGAAATAGTAGAAAGGAATTAATTAGAGAAACAATGAGCCACAGTTCTGCATGATTGAATTTCTTTTGTTTCTCTAATTCATTCCTTTCTACTATTTCGGCTATTTTGTATTTTGTAAATGGCAACGTTTTTGAAAACAGGTGTATGAACAATTGCAGTAATTAATCAACCCCACCTATTCCCTGCCAACTATTCAAGCCCTCTCCGTGCTTTAAGTTTCTTGGAAATTGTATGGGAGTTACAAGGTAGCCACGTGACCAGAATGCTGAGCACAGATTGGACAGCTGCCTAATTAATTATTAATGAATATTATAAAGAATGTTTGACGTATGTCAATCTCGGAGAAAGGCGAGCATATCAGGCTTCGATTCTGAGAAGTTAAAAATATTTGCCCCTGAACTTTGCATTTCTGGGAATCGTTGATCGGCCTTGATTCCGAGAATTGACACTTCGGTTTCTCAGAATTTACAATTCCAAGAAGCGTAGCCTGTGAATCAAATCGCTTTTATTCCTCCCAGAGTGCTATACATCGATGCCTAGGCATAGGAAAACGAAGGGGAAAGGATTGCGAAATGAGCAAGTTGATCCAGCCTTCAAACTCTTGATATATGACTCAGAGTATCGGCAAATACAGGCTTGGACCGCCAAGTTTCCAAATAGCGAGACAGGAGGTGATCTGTTTGGCTTGTGGTTAGACGAGCGCACAGCTGTAGTACAACTCGTACTTGGACCAGGAAATAACTGCAGAAGAACAAGTGTTTCTTTCTACCAAGACGTAGAGTACCTTGAACAGGTTGGTAATCAGTTGACCACTAAAGAAGGTCTGTGTCATATTGGAGAATGGCACTCGCATCATACACTTGGTTTGACGAGACCAAGTGGTGGAGACGAGAACACTGTTTGGTCCAACATGCATCGATATGGTATCCATCGCTTCCTTCTGTTCATTGCTACAATAAACCGGTACCGTAGGTCCTACGATGTCGATGATAATGATGTCGATGTTAAATGTTTTTTCTTCAACACCACGCGCACGGATCCATTGGGTCATGAACGACGAAGACAATGGCGGAATATGGATGCTCCGAAGGAGGGTACTTTCAAGGGGATACCGATAGCTCATGGAGAACTCGAAAGTCCTTTTCGATCGAAGCTGAATGATGTTTTAGCCATGGGTTCTGAATCTTACAAGACGAAAAACGGTGGTTCCACCACAAAGAAACAAGGAGCCCAAGTCAGAAAGTCTAAAAAAAAGGACACATCTTCTTGTAACAAGAATCAAGCCAAATGTCAAGGCGATGACAATAACATAAGTACAACTGACTTGAATAATTCAGATTCAAATAACCAAGAAGATAATGCAAATGATAACAACGAAGTTGATGCAAATGATGATAACGATAAGGCACAGTCTATGGTATCGAAAGCTGACCTTCCAAAACACATCCAGAAGGACGACGATACTCGTGATGATTCTAATGATGTTAGTGATGACAATGAAGGTTCGCCAAATGGAGGAAAAGAAACTGAAATGAGGAATTTAGTGACAGATCAAAAACCAGATGAAGAGAACATTGGCCAGAAATCTTGTTCCAACTGTATTTGTTGAACAAATAAATAAAGAAACTGAATTACCTCAAAACCATACAGCTATATAGCGATATAAATGAACCAATTCAAACCAATGGTTATTTTATAATGATCACAATAGGTCAGTAATCATCAATAGATGCAGAAAATAGGCAATTTTATAGAATGTAAAAAAATATCAAATACCAAGGAAATTATAAAATCCTTGAAAAACATTTTAGTGAAACGGAAATACTCCATTGTTTATCATTAGTTGTAGAAATACATAATTTGCTTTCCATAGATTGTAAATGTTAGATAAATATTAAGCAAACAAACAATAAACATTGAAAATAATTCCTGTGGAAAGAAATGTAAACACAACAAGTGAATGTCAAGTAAAGCAAAGTGTCACACAACAAATCTTTCAAGCAAAGCTTCTTGGAAATGACGTCACAGGCGAAAGTCCCAAAATAGCATTGCGTCAAGGGAATTTCCCGAATTCTGAGAAGCAGTCGACTTGCGAAGGCACAGTGTTCAGTATTCTCTTGTAACATTCTACAAATCGAATAAAGAGAAAGGCACAATGAGTTCACAAAGGCAAAAAATCGAAAACTTCATGGAAAGTCCTGGCAGCAGTGAAACTATGGTGTTTGATCCTACAACGGGTAAGCTGACGGTGCAAAGTAAAGCAGAAACGCAACGACGACAACAACAACCAGGAGGAGCGGATAGACAAGTAATGTTGGACATGAACAAGCAAGGGCCTGGTGGATTCTTTTTGCTACAAATGTCAACCTGACACAACGAAACAACGAACATATTAATGCACATAGATGATCTCTAGCTTACTTGTTTATAGTCACGAACTTTAATACAGTGGTCACAATACAACGATGGACAAAACAACATATCAACCAAGTACAAGTGGTTTTGTTCGTAAATTATCGGCTCGATGTTTACTCGCTATGATGAACTGGTCTTAGTGCTGCAGCGGATTTGCATTAGTAGATGTGATAAATCAGATTGTAATTTTGAAAACACTGATCGCCTGTAAAATTTGCGAAAGTCTGTTACCGTGTTACTGATTCGCATTAAAACACTAATCAATTGCAGTTCTAGTTGTTCTTAGTATCTATCTGTACTCTCTTATTGCAGTTTAGTGAGCGTCCTTGTAGGCGAGGTGTAGTATGTACTTTGAAGACACAAAAACAAGCATGATTGGGAAGTGATTCAGTGAAGGAGCCATAAAATGCTTTCCCTGCAGTATTTGAAATTAACATTTATTTTCCCAATTTCAATCAGAGAAAATATTTCATTCAGTAATTATTCGACTTAAGTTATAAAGTGAGAGAGATTTAATAAATGCAGATTTGATGTACTAATTAGAACTTTCAAAGTGTGCGTACACTTTTTGTATCAGTTCATTGATTTTAGAAGGGTATGGGAATATTTTATGTACTAACATTTGTAGGGGCACTAATGTGTTCATATGAGTGTGTCGAAGCATGCGAACACAAAATTCCCTCCTGTCGGGGTTGCAAAAAAGGGAATTACCCGAATTCTTAGAATCAATCGAGTGATTGAAAGACACGCATAACCTCACTGTTCGAACTTGTCGTTCATCAGCTGTCATGCTGCGTGCTGCACGCCGATTGGTTCTTTTTTAACTGACATATCAGTACATAATAATCGTTGCGAATATGATAATTTACCCTTCAAAATTGCTGAGTTGCTAAAACGTATTGAGATCGTCGTTTCAAGTGAAGAACTATTATTTAAAATGGGATCCTATTCAGAACCTCACTATGTCTTTAATCCTGCTACATGCCAGTTAAGGACGGTAAAAGACGAGTCCAACCATCATTTATCATCAAGAGAGTCTTTTATAAGAGATTACAGTGATGTTGAATTTAATCCAGCACAATGCAAACTTGTAGCGACTGGAACAATAAATGCAGCAGAAATGAAGGCAACAAACGAAAAATCGTATTCAGTCGAAGAAATGGTATTCATCCCTTCTGCTTGCCGTCTGGAACGAAAACCAGCACACCACTTAAGAGAGAGATTCGAGAACCAAGTGCAACAGAGACAATTGGTTTTGACAAGACGATGGGAAAACTGAAGAAGAAAGAAACGCATTGCCACAACAAGCCGGCTACTAAAACGACCAAAGCAAATCAAGTTATGGTCGACATGAATAGAAGAGAAACTGGAGGATTCTTCTAAAAAGATAATGACGAATAAACTATTTTATAGTATGGAACTGTATTGCAAACACTTTAGCTTATATGTAGGTGACTTGTAATTTCATTAGACGTTTTCATTTTGTAATATTTTAATGTTTAATTTAATGTTAGCGTGATAACTGGCTTCTAGAAGCATAAAATATTTTAGTATATAGACGGCTTACTTAAATGTGGATCAATGGGCACTATAGAGCAATAGACAAATAATAAATAATAAAAATAATTCAGCGGTGAAACCACTCGGCCAACTAAGCTTCCCTACATAGTATTACAGTACTTGTAGATATTCTAAAATAACACTGCTTCACTTTTCATCATTTTTACATATTTTTTAAATACAGATAATTGCGTGAGACATTTTGCGTTTCATTCAGTACTGATGTCGTTGATTCACGACAAATATATATACAATAGTGCCGCTCTTTAATTTATTGCCGTATTTATTGTTGAAAACACATTAGAAAAAAACTCAAACGTTGTAGCAACTAATCGGAGCTAAGTGACGTATTACTTCTCGATATCTATCGTTAAACCAGCGACTTGTGAAACATACATAATCATTTTGCGGCATTTTTCCAGCAATTGATGTTCTAAGGGAATTTCCCGCTCCAACTACGATCATTCTAGAAACATTTACGCGATCTAGATTGGATATTGTAATATGTATATTTTAGCTTTGAGGGCCACAAGTTTTATTAGCTTTGCTATTACGCGCTATCCTCGTTAAATAACGACTTTACTCACTCACTCACTCCCTTACTTACATACTTACTGACTTACTTACTTACACACATACTTACTTACTTACTTACTTACTTACTTACTTACTTACTTACTTACTTACTTACTTACTTACTTACTTACTTACTTACTTACTTACTTACTTACTTACTTACTTACTTACTTACTTACTTACTTACTTACTTACTTACTTACTTACTTACCTTACTTACTTATTACTTACTTACTTACTTACTTACTTACTTACTTACTTACTTACTTACTTACTTACTTACTTACTTACTTATTTACTTACTTACTTACTTACTTACTTACTTACTTACTTACTTACTTACTTACTTACTTACTTACTTACTTACTTACTTACCGATGTATACAATAAATTGTCTCAATGTACAGTTTACTTTAATTCGAGTGCGAAACTAAACTAAATGCATAGTCTTGTCACCAACTCTCCATCGAATTTGCTCGTTTTTCTTCTTAATATGTCGGACCTGGAGCATGACATATAAATAATTTCCTTTGACATTTATTCATTCCTTCCCTACCCACTCCTCCCTCGTGGCTTACGTTAGAGTAAGGCCAATAGTTTTCTTGGAATCACAATATTGATAGAGACTAGTTTCTTTCCATGTACTATACGTTTGAACTTAAAACATTCAGCCATGCCTTTTTCTATTCGTCAGCAACAACGACTTGCTTTCGAAAAGAGCATCCTTGAGGATTACTTACCTAGCGATCATCTCAGATGGATAGACCCCACGGCTGCCGAAGGAGAAGCTGAAGTTGAAGTTGACGTTCTCACAAACAATGACAACGAATACTCTCTGAGGATTTCGATACCAAACGATTTCCCGAACGGCTGTCCAAGTCTGATCGTCTCCAAGCCAACAACGCCACTTTTGAAGACAAATGGCGAGGTGGTCGCTCAAGGTAGAGCAGATCATTCCTGGGGACCATTTAATGGGTGTACAAAGATATGTCACATCCGCCCAGATTTGTGGATGAACGACGTCACCCTGTATCAAGTGTTCATGAAAGGATTGATTTGGCTTGAAGCATATGAAGCTCATCTCAGGACAGGAAAACCTATTTGGGTTTTTCTGCGAGACATGTGTCCAAGACCAAGTAGTAACAAGTAGTTTGGTACATTTCAATGGTACATTTCCTAAGAAACATTGCACAGTATTATTAGATCAAATTAACGTTTTAGTACCTACCACACAAGTGAATATCACTTTTTGCATACTCTGATTGGCTACTCAATCTCGGAATATCCTCGATTATTCACCTCCGAGCAAAGTAAAATGGCATTGTCGATAAACGAGACTGTTGTATCAGACAACAATAAAAAGGCTACAGAGTTTATTTAAAATTTGTAGAAAAATAAATCAAATTCACGGTCAGTTTCACATAGAGATATACATGTACGCTGCGACCATGAAACGTACTTTGACTGATAGTTCGTGCATGTTTGAAATTACATTCTTATAACACAGAAGAGTACATACCATGCCACAATTACTTATATTTATACAAGACGCTCTATTAGCGTGAACTCGGGCTATTTTGATAGGTTGAAAAAACAAACTTTTGAAGCCTGATAACGTTTTATCGTCATGCTGAAGTCGATTGTATGATTCGGGAATACAACAGGAAGCCCGAGTAATTATCTATTAAACGATTAGATTTATATTTTCATGATTTCATGATTGAATATTCTCTCTTTATAGCCTGCAATTAATGATAATATATGTACATTTGACAACGTGCTGTATTACATTCCTAAACCATCTAAATTGATCGTGAACACTGATATATTCAATTCAATAAAGTCCCCTAGAAAATGTAAAAGGAGCGATCATTGCCCGATCCTGAAGAGACGTAAAGCAATCTACAAAGTATGCCATTTTGACCACGACACAACTCATTTTAAACTCGGACTGCCACAGCTAGCACTGATGGCACTACACTGATGGCACTACGCACTACACTGATGGCACTACACTGATGGCACTACACTGATGGCACTACGCACTACACTGATGGCACTACACTATTGGCCCTACGCACTACACTGATGGCACTACGCACTATATTGATGGCACTACGCACTACAATGATGGCACTACGCACTACACTGATAGCACTACACTATTAGCACTACACTGATAGCACTGCGCACTACACTGATGGCACTACGCACTACATTGATGGCACTACGCACTACACTGATGGCACTACACTATTGGCCCTACGCACTACACTGATGGCACTACGCACTACGTTGATGGCACTACACTGATGAAACTACACTGATGGCACTACGCACTACATTGATGGCACTACGCACTACACTGATGGCACTACACTATTGGCCCTACGCACTACACTGATGGCACTACGCACTACATTGATGGCACTACGTACTACAATGATGGCACAACGCACTACACTGATGGCACTACGCACTACACTAATAGCACTACACACTGAGAGCACAGCGCACTACACTGATGGCACTACGCACTACATTGATGGCATACACTACACTGATGGCACTACGCACTACATTGATGGCACTACGCACTACATTGATGGCACTACACGGATGGCACTACGCACTACACTGATGGCACTCACTACACTGATGGCACTACACACTACACTGATGGCACTACGCACTACACTGATGGCACTATACTATTGGCCCTACGCACAACACTGATGGCACTACGCACTACACTGATGGAACTACGCACTACAATGATGGCACTACGCACTACACTGATAGCACTACACTAATAGCACTACACTGATAGCACTACGAACTACACTGATGGCCTACGCACTACATTGATGGCACTACGCACTACACTGATGGCACTACACTGATGGCACTACGCACTACACTGATGGCACTACGCACTACATTGATGGCACTACACTGATGGCACTACACTGATGGCACTACACACTACATTGATGGCACTACGCACTACATTGATGGCACTACGCACTACACTGATGGCACTACGCACTACATTGATGGCACTACGCACTACACTGATGGCACTACACACTACATTGATGGCACTACACTGATGGCACTACGCACTACATTGATGGCACTACGCACTACATTGATGGCACTACACTACATTGATGGCACTACGCACTACACTGATGACTGGCACTACACTGATGGCACTACACTGATGGCACTACGCACTACACTGATGGCACTACGCACTACACTGATGGCACTACGCACACACTGATGGCACTACGCACTACATTGATGGCACTACGCACTACAATGATGGCACTACGCACTACACTGATAGCACTACACTAATAGCACTACACTGATAGCACTGCGCACTACACTGATGGCACTACGCACTACATTGATGGCACTACGCACTACACTGATGGCAACGCACTACACTATTGGCTCTACGCACTACACTGATGGCACTACGCACTACATTGATGGCACTACACTGATGGCACTACACTGATGGCACTACGCACTACATTGATGGCACTACGCACTACACTGATGGCACTACACTGATGGCACTACGCACTACATTGATGGCACTACGCACTACACGGATCGCACTACGCACTACACTGATGGCACTACGCACTACACTGATGGCACTACACTGATGGCACTACGCACTACACTGATGGCACTACCCACTACACTGATGGCACTACCCACTACACTGATGGCACTACACTGATGGCACTTCACACTACACTGGTGGCACTACGCACTACACTGATGGCACTTCACACTACACTGGTGGCACTACGCACTACACTGATAGCACTACACTGATAACACTGCGCACTACACTGATGGCACTACGCACTACATTGATGGCACTACACACTACACTGATGGCACTACACACTACATTGATGGCACTACACTGATGGCACTTCACACTACATTGATGGCACTACGCACTACATTGATGGCACTACACACTACACTGATGGCACTAAACACTACATTGATGGCACTACACACTACATTGATGGCACTACACTGATGGCACAACACACTACATTGATGGCACTACGCACTACATTGATGGCACTACGCACTACACGATGGCACTACGCACTACACTGATGGCACTACGCAATACACTGATGGCACTACGCACTACACTGATGGCACTACACACTGGCACTACCCACTACACTGATAGCACTACCCACTACACTGATGGTACTACACTGATGGCACTACGCACTACACTGATGGCACTTACACTGATGGCACTACGCACTACACTGATGGCACTACGCACTACACTGATGGCACTACACTGATGGCACTACCCACTACACTGATGGCACTACCCACTACACTGATGGCACTACGCACTACATTAATGGCACTACACTGATGACACTACACACTACATTGATGGCACTACACTGATGGCACTACGATGGCACTGACACACTACACTGATGGCACTACCCACTACACTGATGGCACTACCCACTACACTGATGGCACTACGCACTACACTGATCGCACTACGCACTACACTAATGGCACTACACTACACTATGGCACTACCCACTACACTGATGGCACTACACACTACACTGATGGCACTACACACTACATGATGGCACGACACACTACACTGATGGCACTACACACTACATTGATGGCTACTACACTGATGGCACTACACACTACACTGATGGCACTACGCACTACATTGATGGCACTACACTGATGGCACTACACACTACACTGATGGCACTACACTGATGGCACTACACTGATGGCACTACGCACTACACTGATGGCACTACACTATTGGCCCTACGCACTACACTGATGGCACTACGCACTACATTGATGGCACTACACACTACACTGATGGCACTACGCACTACACTGATAGCACTACACTAATACACTACACTGATGGCACTACGCACTACACTGATGGCACTACGCACTACATTGATGGCACTACACACTACACTGATGGCACTACACTATTGGCCCTACGCACTACACTGATGGCACTACGCACTACATTGATGGCACTACACACTACATTGATGGCACTACACTGATGGCACTACGCACTACATTGATGGCACTACGCACTACACTGATGGCACTACACTGATTGGCACTACGCACTACACTGATATGGCACTACGCACTACATTGATGGCACTACACTGATGGCACTACACTGATGGCACTACACACTACACTGATGGCACTACGCACTACACTGATGGCACTACACTATTGGCCCTACGCACTACACTGATTACACTACGCACTACTTTGATGGCACTACGCACTACACTGATGGCACTACGCACTACACTGATAGCACTACACACTGATGCACTACGCACTACACTGATGGCACTACGCACTACACTGATGGCACTACACTGATGGCACTACCCACTACACTGATAGCACTACCCACTACACTGATGGCACTACGCACTACATTGATGGCACTACACTGATGACACTACACACTACATTGATGGCACTACACTGATGGCACTACGCACTACACTGATGGCACTACACTGATGGCACTACCCACTACACTGATGGCACTACCCACTACACTGATGGCACTACGCACTACACTGATGGCACTACGCACTACAATGATCGCACTACGCACTACACTAATGGCACTACACTGATGGCACTACCCACTACACTGATAGCACTACCCACTACACTGATGGCACTACACACTACATTGACGACACTACACTGATGACACTACACACTACATTGATGGCACTACACTGATGGCACTACGCACTATATTGATGGCACTACGCACTACATTGATGGCACTACACTGATGGCACTACGCACTATATTGATGGCACTACGCACTACATTGATGGCACTACACTGATGGCACTACGCACTACACTGATGGCACTACACTGATGGCACTACACTGATGGCACTACGCACTACACTGATGGCACTACACTATTGGCCCTACGCACTACACTGATGGCACTACGCACTATATTGATGGCACTACGCACTACAATGATGCACTACGCACTACACTGATAGCACTACACTAATAGCACTACACTGATAGCACTGCGCACTACACTGATGGCACTACGCACTACATTGATGGCACTACGCACTACACTGATGGCACTACACTATTGGCACTACGCACTACACTGATGGCACTACGCACTACACTGATGGCACTACACTATTGGCCCTACGCACTACACTGATGGCACTACGCACTACATTGATGGCACTACACTGATGGCACTACACTGATGGCACTACGCACTACATTGATGGCACTACGCACTACACTGATGGCACTACACACTGATGGCACTACGCACTACATTGATGGCACTACACTGATGGCACTACACACTACATTGATGGCACTACACTGATGGCACTACGCACTACATTGATGGCACTACGCACTACACTTGATGGCACTACACTGATGGCACTACGCACTACACTGATGGCACTACACTGATACACTACACTGATGGCACTACGCACTACACTGATGGCACTACACTATTGGCCACTACGCACAACACTGATGGCACTACGCACTATACACTGATGGCACTACGCACTACACTGATGGCACTACGCACTACACTGATAGCACTACACTAACTAGCACTACACTGATAGCACTGCGCACTACACTGATGGCACTACGCACTACATTGATGGCACTACGCACTACACTGATGGCAATACACTGATGGCACTACGCACTACACTGATGGCACTACGCACTACATTGATGGCACTACACTGATGGCACTACACTGATGGCACTACGCACTACACTGATGGCACTACGCACTACACTGATGGCACTACACACTACACTGATGGCACTACGCACTACATTGATGGCACTACGCACTACACTGATCGCACTACGCACTACACTGATGGCACTACACACTACACTAATGGCACTACACTGATGGCACTACGCACTACACTGATGGCACTACCCACTACACTGATAGCACTACCCACTACACTGATGGCACTACACTGATGGCACTTCACACTACACTGATGGCACTACGCACTACACTGATAGCACTACACTGATAACACTGCGCACTACACTGATGGCACTACGCACTACATTGATGGCACTACACACTACACTGATGGCACTACACACTACATTGATGGCACTACACTGATGGCACTTCACACTACATTGATGGCACTACGCATTACATTGATGGCACTACACACTACACTGATGGAACTAAACACTACATTGATGGCACTACACACTACATTGATGGCACTACACTACATGGCACTACACACTACATTGATGGCACTACGCACTACATTGATGGCACTACGCACTACACGGATGGCACTACGCACTACACTGATGGCACTACGCACTACACTGATGGCACTACGCACTATATTGATGGCACTACGCACTACATTGATGGCACTACACTGATGGCACTACGCACTATATTGATGGCACTACGCACTACATTGATGGCACTACACTGATGGCACTACGCACTACACTGATGGCACTACACTGATGGCACTACACTGATGGCACTACGCACTACACTGATGGCACTACACTATTGCCTACTACGCACTACACTGATGGCACTACGCACTATATTGATGGCACTACGCACTACAATGATGCACTACGCACTACACTGATAGCACTACACTAATAGCACTACACTGATATTACTGCGCACTACACTGATGGCACTACGCACTACATTGATGGCACTACGCACTACACTGATGGCAATACACTATTGGCCCCACTCACTACACTGATGGCACTACGCACTACCATTGATGGCACTACACTGATGGCACTACACTGATGGCACTACGCACTACATTGATGGCACTACGCACTACACTGATGGCACTACACTATTGGCACTACGCACTACACTGATGGCACTACGCACTACATTGATGGCACTACGCACTACACTGATGGCAATACACTATTGGCCCTACGCACTACACTGATGGCACTACGCACTACATTGATGGCACTACACTGATGGCACTACACTGATGGCACTACGCACTACATTGATGGCACTACGCACTACACTGATGGCACTACACTGATGGCACTACGCACTACATTGATGGCACTACACTGATGACACTACACACTACATTGATTGCACTACACTGATGGCACTACGCACTACATTGATGGCACTTCGCACTACATTGATGGCACTACACTGATGGCACTACCCACTACACTGATAGCACTACCCACTACACTGATGGCACTACGCACTACATTGATGGCACTACACTGATGGCACTACACTGATGGCACTACGCACTACATTGATGGCACTACGCACTACACTGATGGCACTACACTATTGGCACTACGCACTACACTGATATGGCACTACGCACTACATTGATGGCACTACACTGATGGCACTACACTGATGGCACTACACACTACATTGATGGCACTACGCACTACACTGATGGCACTACACTATTGGCCCTACGCACTACACTGATTACACTACGCACTACTTTGATGGCACTACGCACTACACTGATGGCATTACGCACTGCACTGATAGCACTACACTGATAGCACTACGCACTACACTGATGGCACTACGCACTACACTGATGGCACTACACTGATGGCACTACCCACTACACTGATAGCACTACCCACTACACTGATGGCACTACGCACTACATTGATGGCACTACACTGATGACACTACACACTACATTGATGGCACTACACTGATGGCACTACGCACTACACTGATGGCACTACACTGATGGCACTACCCACTACACTGATAGCACTACCCACTACACTGATGGCACTACGCACTACACTGATGGCACTACGCACTACAATGATCGCACTACGCACTACACTAATGGCACTACACTTATGGCACTACCCACTACACTGATAGCACTACCCACTACACTGATGGCACTACACACTACATTGACGACACTACACTGATGACACTACACACTACATTGATGGCACTACACTGATGATGGCACTACGCACTATATTGATGGCACTACGCACTACATTGATGGCACTACACTGATGGCACTACGCACTATATTGATGGCACTACGCACTACATTGATGGCACTACACTGATGGCACTACGCACTACACTGATGGCACTACACTGATGGCACTACACTGATGGCACTACGCACTACACTGATGGCACTACACTATTGCCCTACGCACTACACTGATGGCACTACGCACTATATTGATGGCACTACGCACTACAATGATGCACTACGCACTACACTGATAGCACTACACTAATAGCACTACACTGATAGCACTGCGCACTACACTGATGGCACTACGCACTACATTGATGGCACTACGCACTACACTGATGGCAATACACTATTGGCCCTACGCACTACACTGATGGCACTACGCACTACACTGATGGCAATACACTATTGGCCCTACGCACTACACTGATGGCACTACGCACTACATTGATGGCACTACACTGATGGCACTACACTGATGGCACTACGCACTACATTGATGGCACTACGCACTACACTGATGGCACTACACTGATGGCACTACGCACTACATTGATGGCACTACACTGATGACACTACACACTACATTGATTGCACTACACTGATGGCACTACGCACTACATTGATGGCACTTCGCACTACATTGATGGCACTACACTGATGGCACTACGCACTACACTGATGGCACTACACTGATGGCACTACACTGATGGCACTACGCACTACACTGATGGCACTATACTATTGGCCCTACGCACAACACTGATGGCACTACGCACTATATTGATGGAACTACGCACTACAATGATGGCACTACGCACTACACTGATAGCACTACACTAATAGCACTACACTGATAGCACTGCGCACTACACTGATGGCACTACGCACTACATTGATGGCACTACGCACTACACTGATGGCAATACACTATTGGCCCTACGCACTACACTGATGGCACTACGCACTACATTGATGGCACTACACTGATGGCACTACACTGATGGCACTACGCACTACATTGATGGCACTACGCACTACACTGATGGCACTACACTGATGGCACTACGCACTACATTGATGGCACTACGCACTACACGGATCGCACTACGCACTACACTGATGGCACTACGCACTACACTAATGGCACTACACTGATGGCACTACGCACTACACTGATGGCACTACCCACTACACTGATAGCACTACCCACTACACTGATGGCACTACACTGATGGCACTTCACACTACACTGGTGGCACTACGCACTACACTGATAGCACTACACTGATAACACTGCGCACTACACTGATGGCACTACGCACTACATTGATGGCACGACACACTACACTGATGGCACTACACACTACATTGATGGCACTACACTGATGGCACTTCACACTACATTGATGGCACTACGCATTACATTGATGGCACTACACACTACACTGATGGAACTAAACACTACATTGATGGCACTACACACTACATTGATGGCACTACACTGATGGCACTACACACTACATTGATGGCACTACGCACTACATTGATGGCACTACGCACTACACGGATGGCACTACGCACTACACTGATGGCACTACGCAATACACTGATGGCACTACGCACTATATTGATGGCACTACGCACTACATTGATGGCACTACACTGATGGCACTACGCACTATATTGATGGCACTACGCACTACATTGATGGCACTACACTGATGGCACTACGCACTACACTGATGGCACTACACTGATGGCACTACACTGATGGCACTACGCACTACACTGATGGCACTACACTATTGGCCCTACGCACTACACTGATGGCACTACGCACTATATTGATGGCACTACGCACTACAATGATGCACTACGCACTACACTGATAGCACTACACTAATAGCACTACACTGATATTACTGCGCACTACACTGATGGCACTACGCACTACATTGATGGCACTACGCACTACACTGATGGCAATACACACTATTGGCACTACTCACTACACTGATGGCACTACGCACTACACTACATTGATGGCACTACACTGATGGCACTACACTGATGGCACTACGCACTACATTGATGGCACTACGCACTACACTGATGGCACTACACACTACATTGATGGCACTACGCACTACACTGATGGCACTACGCACTACATTGATGGCACTACGCACTACACTGATGGCAATACACTACATTGATGGCCCTACGCACTACACTGATGGCACTACGCACTACATTGATGGCACTACACTGATGGCACTACACTGATGGCACTACGCACTACATTGATGGCACTACGCACTACACAACTGGATGGCACTACACTGATGGCACTACGCACTACATTGATGGCACTACACTGATGACACTACACACTACATTGATTGCACTACACTGATGGCACTACGCACTACATTGATGGCACTTCGCACTACATTGATGGCACTACACTGATGGCACTACCCACTACACTGATAGCACCACCCACTACACTGATGGCACTACGCACTACATTAACGGCACTACACTGATGACACTACACACTACATTGATGGCACTACACTGATGGCACTACGCACTACATTGATGGCACTACGCACTACACTGATGGCACTACACTATTGGCACTACGCACTATACTGTTGGAACTACGCGCACTACATTGATGGCACTACGCACTACACTGATGGCAATACACTATTGGCCCTACGCACTACACTGATGGCACTACCCACTACACTGATGGCACTACCACTAAATGATGACGACACTACACTGATGACACTACACAATACATTGATGGCACTACACTGATGGCACTACGCACTACATTGATGGCACTACGCACTACATTGATGGCACTACACTGATGGCACTACGCACTCCATTATTGGCACCACACTGATGGCACTCCGCACTACATTGATGGCACTACACACTACATTGATGGTACTACACACTACACTGATTGCACTACGCACTACACTGATGGCACTACACACTACATTGATGGTACTATATACACTACATTGATTGCACTACACTGATGGCACTACTACACACTACACTGATGGCACTACACACTACACTGCTGGCACTACGCACTACACTGGTGGCACTACGCACTACACTGATAGCACTACACTGATAACACTGCGCACTACACTGATGGCACTACGCACTACACTGATAGCACTACACTGATACACTGCGCACTACACTGATGGCACTACGCACTACATTGATGGCACTACACACTACACTGATGGCACTACACACTACATTGATGGCACTACACTGATGGCACTTCACACTACATTGATGGCACTACGCACTACATTGATGGCACTACACACTACACCGATGGAACTAAACACTACATTGATGGCACTACACACTACATTGATGGCACTACACTGATGGCACTACACACTACATTGATGGCACTACGCACTACATTGATGGCACTACGCACTACACGGATGGCACTACGCACTACACTGATGGCACTACACAATACATTGATTGCACTACGCACTACATTGATGACACTACGCACTACACTGATGGCAATACGCACTATACTGATGGCACTACACACTACATTGATGGCACTACGCACTACATTGATGGCACTACGCACTACATTGATGGCACTACACTGATGGGCACTACGCACTACATTGATGGCACTACACACTACATTGATGGTACTACACACTACACTGATTGCACTACGAACTAAACTGATGGCACTACGCTCTACACTGATGGCACTACACTGATAGCACTACCCACTACACTGATGGCACTACCCACTACACTGATGGCACTACGCACTATATTGACGGCACTACACTGATGACACTACACACTACATTGATGGCACTACACTGATTGCACAACGCACTACATTGATGGCACTACGCACTACATTGATGGCACTACACTGATGGCACTACGCACTACATTGATTGCACTACGCACTAGATTGATGGCACTACGCAATACACTGATGGCACTACGCACTACACTGATGGCACTACACTGATGGCACTACCCACTACACTGATAGCACTACCCACTACACTGATGGCACTACGCACTACACTGATCGCACTACGCACTACACTGATGGCACTACACTGATGGCACTACCCACTACACTGATAGCACTACCCACTACACTGATGGCACTACGCACTACATTGATGGCACTACACTGATGGCACTACGCACTACATTGATGGCACTACGCACTACATTGATGGCACTACACTGATGGCACTACGCACTCCATTATTGGCACCACACTGATGGCACTCCGCACTACATTGATGGCACTACACACTACATTGATGGTACTACACACTACACTGATTGCACTACGCACTACACTGATGGCACTACACACTACATTGATGGTACTATACACTACATTGATTGCACTACGCACTACATTGATGACACTACGTACTACATTGATGGCACTACGCACTACACTGATGGCACTACGCACTACATTGATGGCACTACACTGATGGCACTTCACACTACATTGATGGCACTACGCACTACATTGATGGCACTACACACTACACTGATGGAACTAAACACTACATTGATGGCACTACACACTACATTGATGGCACTACACTGATGGCACTACACACTACATTGATGGCACTACGCACTACATTGATGGCACTACGCACTACACGGATGGCACTACGCACTACACTGATGGTACTACACAATACATTGATTGCACTACGCACTACATTGATGACACTACGCACTACACTGATGGCAATACGCACTATACTGATGGCACTACACACTACATTGATGGCACTACGCACTACATTGATGGCACTACGCACTACATTGATGGCACTACACTGATGGCACTACGCACTACATTGATGGCACTACACACTACATTGATGGTACTACACACTACACTGATTGCACTACGAAACTACACTGATGGCACTACGCTCTACACTGATGGCACTACACTGATAGCACTACCCACTACACTGATGGCACTACCCACTACACTGATGGCACTACGCACTATATTGACGGCACTACACTGATGACACTACACACTACATTGATGGCACTACACTGATTGCACTACGCACTACATTGATGGCACTACGCACTACATTGATGGCACTACACTGATGGCACTACGCACTACATTGATTGCACTACGCACTAGATTTGATGGCACTACGCACTACACTGATGGCACTACGCACTACACTGATGGCACTACACTGATGGCACTACCCACTACACTGATAGCACTACCCACGTACACTGATGGCACTACGCACCTACACTGATCGCACTACGCACTACACTGATCGCACTACGCAC
>JAUJYZ010000654.1:102500-186801 GCA_033675265.1 Actinostola sp. cb2023 | reverse complement strand
CAGGGGTGGATCTAGAGATTTTTGAAAGGGGGGTGCACCACTAAGGGCCATAAGGCCCCTTCTTCTAGGGGGGTTTGGGGGCATGCAATTTCCATCCATTCTGGGCATCAAATGGTAGGGAAACGTGGGCGAATATGTATCGGGCCCATCTCAGAGGGGGGGGGGGGGGGGGGGGGGGGGGCACCCCCCCTTGGATCTGCCCCTGTACTGATTTCTCCTTTCAAGACAATATATTTGTGAACATCATTCAATTACATGTAATTTAAAATAATTTATCCAAAGTGTAAAAGAAAAAACTAAATCAAAATTTACAAATAAAAATAATGTTTAATTTTACTGCTCAGATAAATTACTTGTATTGAGTACGGCCATAATCAGAATAGCTTCTTGTCTATGGACACATATTGAGTTCCTGTTGTCTTTATTTTCTTCTGTGTCAAATGAATGCTGGTTATGTGCTGACAATTATTTAAATCACAATTCATGTTTCTATAAGGACTAAAATTGCTTGTTTGCATATCACACTTTGTTACTCGTGCCCAGGCCGTAGGCCGCACGAGTTATAAAACCCAACGCGTATTTTATTATTTTTTTTTCAATGTCAGAAAATCGCAAAGTTGTGCAATATCCGGTCACATGCTATCGAGACCCAAATATAAATAGGGGACAGGGTTGAGGATCAGCGAAGGGGGAGGGCAAGGGGAGAAGGTTTGCAACGCCTAGCCCAGGTACCGGGGCCTAGTATCTATTATACATGTATTAGAACCATTTATATACAGAAATGTATCTCTCTTCCAATCGATGTGGGACATTGTCAAATCCAAAACACTACTCATGACCACTAATTCCATAGACAATCGTCACTAAAAATAAAGTCAAAATCAAATCAAATCAGATTATAGGGCAAATGGGGTGTGTGTCTAGCGAAAGTATGGGGTCTTGTACTACTGAATTGTCTCGCACATGCGCAATGTGTTATATAGGAGTCGTGATTCCCGATCTAAAAAGCGGCTAAATTAAATGTGTTGACCAAATGAAGGATAAAAAGACGAGGTATAAAGCAACAAGTCAAGTCAGAGCCCAGGCATCCACCACGGCTTAGAAATTGCACACAAATCCTAACTTCGGCCTTCATCGGTCGCTGTTCAGCGCTCGTCAACAAATCAAAATTCACAAGACAACTCGGACCAACATCGAATATTAAAATACAACTCAAAACCTCAAGAAAAACTACACAGGGGACTTCAACAACTATTATTCTTTATTTCTAGTATTTTTTTAGGGAACGCCTTATAGAAAAATAATGCTTTTGAGAAACAAACAAACTCATCACTCAAAACTATAAAATGACCGGTTGAACCAAGCTTTTCGAATCGCTCAAAACCACTCAAAAACACAATTTCTCGCTCAGATTTCTACACCAACGTGTTCTTTAATTTTCAGACTACTGTTGTGAATACATTTTTGAGAATCTCATACCCTTTGAAGGCTTTATCAGAGCTCATTCCTGATCCAACCGAACGAAATCCAAAGACGTCACGATCCACTGATTTATACGTTTGGGCTACCTGTGACCACAGGAAGCCCAATTATACAACTGACACGTGCACACACGAACATTCAGTGAAAATCCTTTATAATCGTCCAAGAAGATAAGCACACGAATAGCTGGACGTCTATGTGTTCTACTAGAAAGGAAACCACAAACTTATATTTATGGTATTTTATATTTCGAAGTCTAAATGAAAAATCGACCGACAACAACTATCAATCATTGAACTATACTCGTTGAATACATTTTTATACCAAGATAATAGTCTCTTGATTTTACTTTTAAAATGTTCAAATATTTTCACTCTAAGAGCGAAATATAAATCATACCGCATTGATCACGAAAGATAACTGCGACATGTGCTGGTTCCAGGTAGAAAAGGGAAGTTTTCAAGCAAAAATCAAACTCGTATACAAACTTTGGGCTCTTTCAGTCAGTAATATATCACTATCCTGAAAAACATTTGTTATTCAAATCAAGAACTCTTTGTAGAACGAGGCATACAACAATATGAACTATTGTTATTCAAATTTTCAGGAATTCAGGACGGTGATATACTGAGAAAGCCCCCACACTGACACTTCCACAGGGATCCCAATTCAACTCTGGTCCTTAGCATGTACTGGTTCAATCCGGCACCAGGGCACGAGTGAACCCTGCCGACAGGGTCTAGTTCCATAGAAAATAGGTCTGATTTGAATAATTTGCCATCATTCACTTCTGTCTTGACTTGACCCTTGTTGCTTTGAACACAGCAATGTTTTTTGAAATAGGTACATATCTTGGTGGGCATCAATCGTATTCTGTAACACTACTGTCCAGTATATCTTGGTGGGCATCAATCGTATTCTGTAACACTACTGTCCAGTATATCTTGGTGAACGTCAAGTCATGCTGTAACACTACTGTCCAGTATATCTTGGTGAACGTCAAGCCATGCTGTAACACTACTGTCCAGTATATCTTGGTGAACGTCAAGCCATGCTGAAACACTACTGTCCAGTATATCTTGGTGAACGTCAAGCCATGCTGAAACACTACTGTCCAGTATATCTTGGTGAACGTCAAGCCATGCTGTAACACTACTGTCCAGTATATCTTGGTGAACGTCAAGTCATGCTGTAACACTACTGTCCAGTATATCTTGGTGAACGTCAAGCCATGCTGTAACACTACTGTCCAGTATATCTTGGTGGGCATCAAGCCATGCTGTAACACTACTGTCCAGTATATCTTGGTGGGCATCAATCATATTCTGTAACACTACTGTCCAGTATATCTTGGTGAACGTCAAGCCAATGATGCTGTAACACTACTGTCCAGTATATCTTGGTGAACGTTTTTTCCTTGAATGCCAACAGGCCTTCAAGTCTATCTTTTGTAGGAATAATCTGAGCATAACACATCTCTTCCACAGATAAAGCAGAGTTTAAGTCCATCTAAAGAATTGAAAACAACACAAAGAGTGTCTGTGTCAGCTGGTAGTTTAAAAACTAGCAAAGAAAAATGAACTAAAATGCACCTGAGCAAATCTTTATAATTATTTTAAATACACATAAAGTACTACTTGTACTAGCGTCCTCTGCAGACATCACTGCATTGTGGAGAGATTTTGGGTTTCTTGTTGTCTAGGGATTCCTGTTTAGCTTCCAGTCTCCTCACGTCCATAACACAGTTTTCGTTTTTTGTTGTTTTTTTTTTTCTTCTTGTTTTTTTTTTCTTTATTTCACACACCATGGATATGTATATATATTTACAAGCATCCTGGTATCCCAACCCAATCCTTTTCTCTTTGCTTCTCTCCGATCCCAACCAAGTTGTTGCCTGTGGAGGAGGCTATGATAATTCTATACATGTATGTTTTTTGTTACCTCCATTCCCTTACTGATAGCCAGTTTGGCCATTTTAACCGCAACTGGTCCCTTGGGGTAGAATCCTTTCTGCTAAAGTCAGGGCTCTCTGGTATGCAGCATCTCCTTCTTCATTTTGCTCAACACCATATTCTGCTAGCCCTATGGCAGCAGCCTCCATTCCACTTACTACTGCACCAGTAAATATCATTTCTTTGGCCTTTGATATTCCAATCAAACGAGGAAGTCTTTGCGTGCCACCTTGAATTGCATTTCAGCATTATTTAATGACCAGACTGTTACTAAGAAAACATTTACACCAAGCTTGACCACTTTGCAGTATAAATAAATAGGGGTATCGAATGGTCAAGGTGAGACTTTGTGAGACTCCCAGGGCATATTTTTGCGAGCCCTGGAAGATGCTTTTTCACCGATTTCCTTTGTTTTCAAAATTTGAGACTCTGAGACCCACGAAATTTGACCGCGGGAACCATTCAACACCCCTAGATATTGTAGAGCCAGTTGATGGCATGCATGCAAACAGTGATAATAGGAGAAATGCATGTACAATGTAGCCATTACCTGCACCAGGTATAATTGCCAGTTTAGTTTCAGTCAATCCTATCTTGGCATTACTTGCAGCAACTCTAAAATCACAAGCCAGAGCTAGTTCTAATCCACCACCCATTGCATGACCATCGAGAGCAGCAATCGTTGGAATGGAAAGGTTACCCAAGTCATTAATGGCCCCTCTGGCACTTGATACAAATGGAGCTACCTCTTCTGGTCTCATCTTGACCCTTTCTTTCAAATCAGCGCCAGCACAAAATATTCCTGATAATGAAATTATTATGACAAATGTGGATGCGATATGACACACAGGAGAGAGATTAGTCTGTTTCTATCGGCAACAGACAGCCAACTATTAATAGATTTCTAATAATAAACTATTAATAGATTTCTAATAATAAACTATTAATAGATTTCTAATAATAAACTATTAATAGATTTCTAATAATAAACTATCTATCTATCTATCTATTTCTGTTGAGGCTATTAGAAAAATTAAAATAAGTTGGCCAATACTGTTGCGGCGACCCTGCCATATGGCAAAGGTAAGAGCATGGGCTTTCTGTGGTAGACCATGCAGGATAATACAGGGAGCCCAAGCATAAATTTAAGTAAACAAATAAAATTTGAAATAAAGTATTTGTTGTTTCAGAACAAAAAACCACCAGGCACGTTAAGTTAACAGACAAGGTGAATAGGGGGAAAAAAAACTTTATTTCAATTTTTTTTTTTTTACCGAATTTATGCTTGGGCTCCCTGTGCTGTGGATTTTAAAACATGCATGATTATTAATAGCATTTTTCCCAGTTACCTTTAGCATCACTCTTAATAATCAGTGCACGGACATTTTTGTCATGTTTCACACACGCTAAAGCATCTAGGAACTTGAAAAAAAAAAATTGATAATCATCAAAACCATTTTTGCATTTAGCTATATTTATAATTTTATAATTAATGTATTATTTATTTTATGCATTACTTAGTGTCCCTGATTAGTGGAGCACGTGTGACACTTGTGCTCTGCTAGCTATAAGCCCCGACACTCAAATGAAGTTTATTATTATTATTATTAAGTTATTATTTTATTATTATGGCTCCCTGTGCATGACCGAAAAATCCTTTGATATTAAAAATAACAAAGAAGATGACAGTGCATGTTGTACTCTATTTGAGATCCAAGAATACCGGTCAGGTCTTCGTGTTGCTGCACAAAAGTCCTGACAATACATAAGCTTAACCCTTTGACACCCAGAGATTTTTGAGTTTTTTTAGCGATTTTCTGGACCTAATCACGCCATAGGAAATTTCGATTCCATATAAGGGGTTTCCATGGAAATCTTGACAGTTCTGAAAGCCCACGGGCTCAGGTTCTGACGTAATCTTTCTCTTTTGGTGAATCTCCTCGAGGAACGGCATCTCGTAGCTACTAGGAGCGGTCAATTTTGCATTTTTAGAGTGTTTATAGCCATTATTCACCACAGAAGCCCCCAGGACAGCATCATTAAGCTTGACTGGTGTGGTAGAGACCGTTCTCCTGGAAGAACTCAGGAGTTTAGATACGAATTCACGAACAGATTTCGACTTTGCCGTTTGGAAATTCAAAATGGCGGACTCAATTGTGAAAATCGTCTCTCTGGTCTTTCTGTGGTGGATTGCAGGACCTACAAAGGCATTTTTGGCGACTTTGGACTTGTAAAGAATGCAACCGGTGCAATATTTTGCCTGTAGGACCGAGTGGCTCGACACTCTATATATTCTTAAAAGAGGGATTTTCGGGGGAGATCTATGCCGAAATTCCCGGATGTTTCCCGGCATCCTTTTCGGGCGTGCAGAAGGAAAACACGTGTTAGCGAAAGTGGGCCTAAGGAAATGGCTATTGTTCGGCGAGTTAAGGAAAAGAGAGGGCAAAATTCACGACTATATCAAGAAGAGAGATGGAAGTTTGCTGAGAAAGTGGCGTTTTGTTTCGCAAGGATGTATTTTGGAAGAAAATCCAAGTCAAATGTCGTTCATTTTCGAGGTGTAAAATTGCGTCAAAAACACGCATTTTTGATTTTTATGGCAAACAAATTGAACGAATGCCCAGAAATCGGACCTGTAAGTCAGTTTACTTGAGGTTAAAATATGAAGAGTTATCTAGTTGTCACTAATAACTGGCCATGAGATCGATGTTACGAAAATTCAGAAAGTTAGAATTTTTCAAAGCAGTATCGATTTTTACGGGCGGTTTCGGGGCGCCGTGGGAGTCAAAGGGTTAAAGAACAATAGCCAGGACAATTTGTGCAGCTACACGAAGACCTTGCCAGAATACTCACCAATCTAAGAAAATTCTTGCTCATCGCATTTTTAGCTTCTGGTCGATTAAATACAAATAGTGCAATACCTAGAGTATAAAAAGATAAAACATGCTGACTAATAGTTAATCAAAAAGTCATGTTAAAAATATTAAAATTCTACCATCTTGTGGTCCATCAAGGTACTCCAGCCGAAATTCCTCTGCTTTTTCTTCACTTGCTTGATTTGAAAGATACAACCGTTGAACTCCAAGCACGTTTCTTGGTTTTGCTAAGGAGTTTTTCAAATGAAAAGAACGGAACAAGTTTTTCACTGATTTTCCCACAGCAGCCGCCATCTTGGAATAATTTCTGCTTTACGCCCATTGGCTGAAACTGCACTTGACACAGGCAACCCATGCACACTAAAGTTTATCAAACCACTTCCCTACCCCTACCCTACTACGTTTACCTATTCTTCTTTTTCTTTCAATACTCCAGTTTCGAGTTAGTGCTTATGAAGCTTCTTTTTTTTTGTTGAAAATCGATTACATATGAAATGAATAGTTTCAGTGTTTTGTGATTTGAGCTTCGCATTTGCGAGTTATAAAGGTTTGAAATCGTGATATGCTAATTCGGTGACGTCAAAGGAGGCATCATTTATTATACAAAAGCGCCCCTTTGCAAATCATTGACATTTTTTAATCTGGAAAAAAGTTTTCTACAACTTATATAAATGATGTTAAACTTTTTTTCTATTTCAGAAAAGAATGCTACTTGAAAAAATATAAATAAGTTACAGCAAATGCCTCCTTTGACGTCACCGAATTAGCTTCATACTTTAAGCGATGACCGCTGTCCTTGACAAAAGACGCATTTGCTCATTCAGTGTAAATTATTCACAAATACCGACGAGAACGCGAAAAAGTGTTGACATTCAACAATAGAAACCTCTGGATTGAGGCTAAGCCTGAGCAAGCGTCTTTTGTCAAGGAGTACAGCGGTGTCTAGACAAACTCGAAACGGGAGTATTCATTAATCAGTCAATGTACTTTCACTTTAGTATACATTGACTTGAGCGACCTGATGTGGCACCCTTTCCGTATCAAATCAGTTTGCGCAAAATTAAGAACTGATTGACGACTGATTGACCCTGCCAAGTTCTCAGTTCTCAGAGCCATTTTCAGTCATAAATAAAAAGTCTTTCCAGAAACGTACGCCCGAAATCTTATCAATTTGCTTCATTTTTTTACTAATTTTTCGAGCTATACAAGTGAGTTTTCGGTCCTGCAAAGTTTCGGGTCTTTGAGAAACGCAAGCTTGAACTTCGGTGTTCTTCTTATTGTGGGTTACCTGTGTTTTCCCTCAAAAATGACTGTCGTCCGCCCCATAGATTTTCAAACCTGTCAATCAACGTTTGATCCGTTTGATTGTGATTGACTCCATAAATTCGTCGATTTTCCTAGATCGCTCCTGATTGGGTGAAACCACAAGTGCACGAGACTATGTGCACTCGAAGGGCTTCCTTCTTGGCGCGTGTGTGTCACTTTGAAGAAGAGCATGGACAGTGTAGCAGGAAGGTAAGAAGCCTCTGTGAATTTGCTTCAAAATTTTTTACAAAGTTTAATCAATTTTCCTTAAATTGCAGTTTTCGGAACGTTCTTCGACCGAACTTGCTAATGGCTACATCTGAGATGCATCTTTCAAATGGAATTTTGCGAAAATCTTGTCGCAATTCCGAAGCACATGGCGAACACAGCCGAGGCGAAAGTTGTCCACGAAAACTTCCTAACTGTGAGTGCAAGTCCGTATTATTCCTACCTCTTCCTTTAGGAAATACTGTTTTGTATAAGTTTGAGCAGTTTCTACCCGTTCGAATGTGTTTTTGTGCAAAAATTTTATCAAAAACTTTGCAACGTCATTGGCGCCAAATTGAAACCTTGAATGGAGCCGTGAAGTCGTCGTAAATATTCCTCAAAACTCGGCCTTCGAACGTATATATCTAGTGCAATACTAAGTTTGTTTATTTTATTCCTTTTGCAGAAACAGTTTTCATGCTTCATGGTGTTCAAAACGCTCGCGGAAACCTTTAAGGCGTTTAGAAAGCTTTTGATTCACGGCCAGCCTCGAGTCGCTTTGACCGACGAGCAACGTGTATCATACAAGGTAAGTACACTGCTTCGACTTCGAGCCCGCTTTTTCGTAGTTTTCTCTTTGAACAAGAGTTTCTTGTTCAACTTTAAAAAGAATAAATGGAGTCATTCTTCAAACTTTGTGAATTTGTACCGAGGTCGTTTCCCGCCCAACTTTTGACGGTAAACTTTAAAAGGCGAAAAAAGGAATTCTATATCTTTTTAATATAAATATACAATTCTACTTCTTATCATGACTTTTTCCTAAATATTTATTTCTTGTTTTCAGGACTCTGAAGTCCCCCGAGCAGACTGAATACGACGGACAAGGTAAAAGTCTTGTAAATCTTTGTTTTTTGCTTATTTTTATAGCATTCATTGTGTTTGTTCTTGTGGGGTTTTTTTTTCCGAAAAGCGCGGAAATTTCGGTACATTCGAGTAAGGGAGGAATAGGGAAAGTCGGAATATTTTCAAGTGCGGAGTGGGTCAGAGAAAGGAAAGTTTTGGGAGGGAAGGGGGTAAAACTCAGTTTGAGAGAGAAAGAGGGGAGAGGCCGTTATTTCGAATTTTCGTCGAAAAGCGCGGAAATTTCTTTTCGTTGCAAATATTCTCTGGTTTTTTTTTTCGGTATGGAGGGGGAGGGGACCAAATTTGGTTTCTGGGGGGGGGGGGGGGGGGGAGTACGATATATTTTTGTATTTTATCATTAGAATTCCACTTCTTACCAGGTATTTCTTTCTTCTTTTCAGGAGTCAAATTCACTGGAATTCGGTTGAAACTCCTCGAGGCGAAGGGTCTCGTCATGTGACTGTCGCCCAAGCAGACAAATACGACGACAGTAAGGTACTGAAAATCTCGTAAAATATTTATTAGTGGCCCATATGGGCTTTTTTTATTGGGAGCAACTTCAGGGAAGGAGTAAAGATGTTTTAGAGGAGGGAGGAGTTGTTTCGAATTTAAATCGAAGAGCGAGAATTTCTTTCATGCCAAAAAATTCAGTATATTTTTAAGTGCGGAGGGGGGTGGGGGAAGGGAGGTTTTTGGAGGGAAGGGAGTAATGATGTTTTATAGAGGAGGGAGGAGTTGTTTCGAATTTAATTCAAAAATTCAAGTATGAAGGGGGTGGGGGAAGGGAGGTTTTTGGAGGGAAGGAGATGTTTTAGGAGGGAGGAGTTGTTTCGAATTTAATTCGAAGAGCGGGAATTTCTTTCACTCAAAAATTCAGTATATTTTAAAGTGTGGATGGGGTGGGGGAAAGGGAAATTTTTGGAGGGAAGGGAGTAAAGATATTTTAAAAAGAAAGAGGAGGGATGAGTTGTTTCGAATTTTTGCTCAAAAGCGCGGGAATTTCTTTTAGGCAAATGTTATGGTTTTTATTAGTGTGGTTGGGAGGGGGGTAAAGCCAGGGTAGGGGGTAGAGTTTTTTTCATAAGAGGGGTATTAAAGAGATATTTTTGTCTTTCATAAATACTATTTTACTTATCTGGTATTTATTTCTTATTTTCAGGACTTTGAAATCATTGGAATTCGGTTGAAAGTCCTCGAGGCGAAGGGTCTCGTCATGTGACTGTCGCCCAAGCAGATCAATACGACGGACAAGGTAAAAGTCTCATAAATCTTTGGGTATATTTATTTTTCTGGGTTTATTTTTTGAGAAGAGGGGATGATGAGTTATTATTTCACATTTAAAATGCATGAGCGTTTCATTTTTGCCAAAATAATGGAATCATTTTCAGCAAATAGGGGCTGGGGGAAGGAGGGAAGGGGATAGGGGGTAAAGTTTTTTTTGAGAAAGAAATAGGGAATTTATTTCGAATTTTTGTCAAAAAGTGTGGGAATTTCTTTCATCACAAAATTTCAGAACACATTTGAGCGTGGAGGGGATGGATGAAGGGAAACATTTGGAGGGGATGAAATAGGGGGAAGAGTAATTTCAAATTGTCGTCCAAATGTGCTGGAATTTCTTTCACCCCAAAAATTTCAAAATACATTTGAGCGAGAAGGGGGTAGGGGAATTTTTGTACAAAATTTCTGATTTAAATTTCATAAGAATTTCATTTGGGCCATTTGGAGGTGAGGGGTAGACCTTTGAGAATGAATAGGGGTTAGTTCTTCTTTAAGTGAGGAGGGGGTAGGAGAAAGGAGTGTTATAGTGAGGAGGGAGGTAAAGGTTTTTTAAGAAGAGGGAGCAATGTTGTTTGTGCTACAATTTCAGATGCCGTAAATGTTTGAAATTATTTTGGGGAGGTGTGGGGGTGGTAGCTAGGGAGAGAGGGGATGAGTATATTTTTTCCGTGGTTGGGTGAAGAAGTATTCAGAGACTGCAGAGTGAGTTTCATATCTGGGGGGCTGAAGCCTTCAAAACCCCTGAAAATGGTTGACTTTATAGAAAATGTCGGGCTAAACTCCCTGGTCAGCCCCCTCCGTGGTCCCTAGTATTATATTATTGGCATTCAGTTTTGGGGTAGGGCTTCCATATTTGGGGGGAGGAAGGCTTCCTGCGTTGGGTATTAATTTTAACATAAGTATTTATTCTAAATTCTCTGTTTGCATATATTACAGCAGTGATCTACAAGCACAAGAGTGACCATGGATTGCATATATTACAGCGTATATCTGTACCAGCCTCTAAGGGTGATGTCATGGATTGCATATATTACAGCATCTACAAGCACAAGCCTAGGATGATGTCATGGATTGCATATATTACAGCATCTACAAGCACAAGAGTGACCATGGATTGCATATATTACAGCGTATATCTGTACCAGCCTCTAAGGGTGATGTCATGGATTGCATATATTACAGCATCTACAAGCACAAGCCTAGGATGATGTCATGGATTGCATATATTACAGCAGTGATCTACAAGCACAAGAGTGACCATGGATTGCATATATTACAGCGTATATCTGTACCATTCCTCTAAGGGTGATGTCATGGATTGCATATATTACAGCATCTACAAGCACAAGAGTGACCATGGATTGCATATATTACAGCGTATATCTGTACCAGCCTCTAAGGGTGATGTCATGGATTGCATATATTACAGCATCTACAAGCACAAGCCTAGGATGATGTCATGGATTGCATATATTACAGCAGTGATCTACAAGCACAAGAGTGACCATGGATTGCATATATTACAGCGTATATCTGTACCATTCCTCTAAGGGTGATGTCATGGATTGCATATATTACTGCATCTACAAGTACAAGCACAAGTGTGATATGTCGTGGATTCAAATAAAGAAAAAAAGGACAGATGAAGACATCGAACATGTGGCGTAAAACCCACATGCAAGGTTCATTGAACTTTTCTTATTTGGGGTATTCCTCTCTTTAGACTTTCAAAATATTTGGCAATTACCTACTTAGCATGTCTGTACGTTGTTGTGCAGTTGTTAGTTTCGTAGTCACTGGAAATTGCAGTGACTACGCATTCAGGTCTAGGGCTTTTATCTTGACACCATACACCCTGACAGAGATAGAGGATTCTTCTTTTTAACTTAATTCAGTTTTTGGGGATTTAAGTAAATCTGTGCTCAGTTTTGATCTCTCGTCCACACGCCGCATTCATCTTCAAATTTTAGTTGATCTGCACACAGGCTCTTAGGTAAGGTTAGAAGAATCCTCTGTTGCTGGCAGTGGTAAGAAAAAACTGTTTCTTATTCATAAAACGTTTCGTTTTTTTGCACTCTGGCATCTCTTTAATTTCCTCACATTTCTGTTATTATGAATAAGAAAATGGTTCCAAATTTTGCTGGGATTGATAACTCCAAATTTGAGGAAATGGGAAGTTAGGGTTGGATCATTTTTGACCTGTTATCACATCTCGTTGTCCTGAGTTACTTGGTGGTATTTGGCTGTTATTTCATGGTGATCAATTTCTCCTGTGGCAAAACACCATATTTTGCCAGTCAAGATGAAAGCTATTAAATTGGTGCTAGGGATATTAAGCTCAACCATTGATATAGGAAAACTTTGTGCTCTTGTCTATGGACCACATTTAGCTTAGTGAGGTTCTTATGATGCCCTGTAGTATCTTTAACCATGCAGGTTTTCACTTGGACTGCATTAACAGTCCCTACTTATTCGCAAAACTTTGCTGAAAAGATTTGAAGTTCGGGTCAGAAGTTTTAACTGGCTGAAAATGAAAGACGTAAACCTGGAGCTTCAACTCTTCTAGTCTGAGTTTGTGAAGAAGTCAAAATATTGTCCATTCAATTATTTATAAATGGTGTGTCTGCCATAAACTAGAGCAGCTCATGTATTCATGCATAAATGAGGAAAGAATGCAAGGCTCAAATTTTACCACTGAAATTAGGGGACTTGTCAGAAATTAGCAGGGGGGAGGGACGGTGGAAAATGGGGGAGGGTCATAACTTTTTGAGTCCCTGAAAAGGGACGGTCATAAAAAAATATGTAGTGAAAAAGGGGGTATTTTGGTATTTTAGGCCAAGCCCAAAGGGAGGGTCAGGAAATTTCATTCCCATTGCTGGGGGAGGGTCACAGCATTTTCAATGCTCAATTTAAAATCTCCACCCCCTCCCCCCTGTTATTTTCTGACAAGTCCCTAATAATCCCTTTTTTGGCTAATTCACAATATTGTGGAAATTAAAATGGATTGTGAATTAGTGAAATTATTACAGTGTGATTCAAAATACCATGGGCACCCAGAAATAGTTCAGAAATCACATATTGTTCGTTGAACAATCTGAAACAACTCTCTAACTGCAAGAAGTTTGACTGATTTGTAGTCAGATAAACTTCTTGAAGGTAGAGAGTCGTTTGTGATTGTTCAACGAACGATCAACGATTTTTGTGTCAAACTATTTCTGGCTTCCCACAGTTTGTCGATTTGCACTGTAATATTATTATTATTTCAACGATTTTAATACCAATTAAATACATAACAGATGATATTTGAAATTGTGAATATATAACAATGGCTTTACTTTGTTTACCATTTAGCAAAATAATACCGGTAATAAGAAAAATGTAAAAACTGTGGAAGAAAAAAAAGTGACTTTTTAAAAGAATTGTGGAATAGTAAGATATATTTATTAAGACTGGTATATTATACCAAAGGTAAATAAAATAAAAAACTTCACATAATAGTGAGTTGAAGTGCCATTCTCTTCCCTGCAATCCCCTGCCAACATAAGATTTTGCATTTATCTGTGCCATATCAAAGAATGTAGCAGGCTTTTCAATATCCCATGGACACCTTTTTGAGAATGTCTGTGTACATTATATTCTGCGTACTTTTCTGACATTCCCTGATGTATTCAATTAACTATCTAGTTGGAAATGAGGCCACGTAGCACTAGTGAAATATATAGACATTTGTTGGAAAGCCAAAGTGCTGCTATAAAAATACCCATAAAATTCTTCTGAGCATTAGCCCTAAGAAAGAAAGAAAGAGATCAGTTCCAATGGTCGTGGGTGGAGCCAGAGATTTTTAACTTTCCCACAATGCCTGTCTCAGTCAGAAAAGGGAAAAATGGAAGGGAAGAGATGTAAAATGGGAATGGATGGGAAAGAGCGCTTGTCCGATTTCACATCGCGCGAAGACTGGGCACTAGTCTCATTGGCGCGGGAGTTCGACTCTTCCAAGATGGCGTCGTGTCTTCTGGAAAGACCTTCATAACTACGAAACTATAGAGCATACCCGTTACGTTATCAGAGCAACAGCACCTCAAAGCAATGCTTCAGTTGTCACTTTAGACCATGGCACGAGTTGAGCTCTTGGTTTGAACGCTTCTGTAACGAAAAGAGCCCGGAAACAGGGCACGTTTCAGAATGAGTGTCGTGATGTCTGCACAAAAATCAAAATAAGCCGTGAAAATGGAGGATCGAGTATTTCTTGAATCAGATCTCAGTCCTTCTATTAAGCGAACTTGGAGCTGGAGGCATCGAGAAGGAGCGACGGTAAGAAACTATCAAATTGGTATTTACTATTAATAAACTTCTTCTTTTATAGAAAGCGTTGTCTAGTGTTATTGTTATATTATAAACATGATTGATTCAAATCAAATATAGGGAGAAGTCGAGAGCTATTGTGGCTCGGTTTTACACAGAGCTCGAGACTTCTCCCAAACTTTCCCCCTCCCCCTCCTGCCCCTTTTTGCTCTCGCCCCAACTTTCGCGCGGCCAAAAAACGAAAACTCTTCCGCGCGGCCTAAAAAACGCTTGCTACGCAGGCTAGACTGGCTCCGAAATGATACCGGACCCGAAATGATCCCCAGACTGGCTCTGAAATGATCCCCAGTGAAATTTAGGAATGGTTGAATTCAGTCCCGTAGATTCATTCCTTGGCCAACAAATCGCTCAATGAAATTATTATAGCGTTTATAAATTTTATCAACGAGATTACATGTATACTTTTTATCTACTGTATTTTAATTGAATTGTAATAATACTCAAAGGAGCCTTGTCAAGCTATAAATAAATAAATAAATAAAATATAAAATAAATACATTTGGCTGCGTTCACACTGGGACTTTCTTCTCGATTAAAGCCGGTCATGTTTGCTTAAAGGAGCACTCTCACAGGTAATGCATTGCGCGCCGTGTTATTGTTTACATACGGGATACTACTTAGATTTGACAAGAACGCACGTGAAAAGTACACGTGAAAAGTTCGCCTTTCGAATTCCGATACGGATCAGCAATGGCAAGTCCGGAGTTCTCCAGAGAAACTCTTCCTTCTCGTGTGGTAAGTAGAAATCCGCCATTTTCGTATCATACGAAAATGGCGCTGAGGGGTTCAAGGCGCGCAATGCATTATCTGTGAGAGTGCTCCTTTAAAGGGGCACTGTCACGACACGCGCATGCGTGAATCTTGGCTTCAATCTTGAAATCGTTAACCAACGCTTTCAAGAGACCCGAGGAAAATTCAAATTCAGTGTGTTAATATATCGAGTTATATCATTGTAATCCTTGCACTCTAGAAGATGATACTTATTCAGTACTTAGATTGATTGTTGTTTCGTATTTGTAGGTAGTTATTTTTGGTTTGAAGTCCAATTTTATACGCTTTTTATTTAATCGGCGAGAGCGATGGCGATGGGTTCTCATGGCGGCCGCCGGGATGAGTGGTTGACAACGAATGTATTCAGGCGACAGGTTTATAAGTTTTGGTTTACTGGGAAGATAGAATACGGTTATACTACATATTCTGAGTTCGCTATACTTCTCTTTAACAGCTCTGGAGTACCAAAGGAGGTAGGAAAGTATTCCGAACGACAACAACAATGTTTGACAACGCGTTCATTGACTTATTCACTCGAATTATTATGTTCTCAAAAATAACTCAGTTGCATACATCATATCAATGTATTCCTTCGAGTTCATATGCATGTACTGAAGCTATTGCAAACAACTGTCACATTGTATGAGTTTTTATTTCTGCGAGGTTTGGAAGTAGTGACACAACCGTGACGGCAAAGAGAACTCAGTGATTATACTTTTCACACGGGAATTATTTTGTGCAATTCTCTTTTGTACTCTTACAATTTAAGAAAACACGAGTACCTTATACAGTAGTGACATGTACATCTTCGTTAGTCTTTTTTGAAGCAAAGAAGTAATATGGACTTGGTTTTTAGCGATGTGAAATGTGAATAACTTCATCTGAGACCTGAGTTGTCACCTCGGATTGTCTGCTATTTAATGCCGTTCCTTCACCAGAAGTCGCTATAATAAGTACTTATTTCATGAAATATTTAGGTCACACGCTGTAAAGGTTGTATATTCTGAATAACTTGGAAGCACTCTGCGAAAACTTGATCGTAAAACACTTTCAAAACACATTGAAATTTACTAGCGCGATTCTCTTCGTAAACACAGACGAGTTCGTTGACCTCTGCATATCATTAAAATATCTGAATATCATTAAAATTGACGCATGCGCGCGTCGTGACAGTGCCCCTTTAAGCGTTCACACACAAAGTTGAATACCACGAACTATTGCCGGCAAAGAGCTAAACTTCAAAGAAAAAGCCAATGTTTACTTAGACGTTTCGACCCCAGTTCCGAACTAGGGTTGTAGCCGTACCATAACAAAAGCAACCAATCAAATGAGTTCTTGAGTTAATTGAATTAATTAAGCGTGTGAATTTGGCGCTAATGGTACCGAGTTCTTCTTGTCTCTTGTTGAAGATTCTAGCGAGTAATTCATGGCGAATAATAATATCGTTTAGCTTCAAGTATTTGGCTTTCGCTACGTCTTCAGCCATTTTTTTTCAACTTGGCGCGCGATTGAATTCCCGACAATGATAGGAGTGACGACAGCAATGTGACAGCTCAGCTCGGTAGCTTATCGCGTGTGTGAACGCTTTACTCTAACCATTAATTGCTATGTAAACATTTAACGTCTTGATTCTAGATCGAAAAGTCCCAGTGTGAACACAGCCTTTATCAGTGAGGGTATTAAAACTAGAATAACAGTTTGCTAAGTAAACACAGAGCTGCTAGGGATAATAATAAACCAAAAAGGAACGAAGATGATTGAGGGTGGAGAAGATTGACATGGACTGTACAAACTATAAAATAAATTTATTTTGTAGGGGAAAATGCCTTGATTTATTGTCGTCGGAGCGAAGCGTAGATGGCTTACTATTCTATGCTAATAGATTTCTAAAATCGTCCAGGTGATCTATGTACACGCGCCTACAATAACGTACAATAATAATAAATCAACCAATCAGAATGGACCGTTCCCACGCCTGAAATGACAAGATACGATCGCGAAATCAAAACATTTTTACATGGAAGAATATCTAACCACTGAGTGAATAAAATTCAAGAATCAGAATCTCTATCACGTGTATAGCTCGGAAGCTATGAATAGAAAGCTCAAGAGTGGCGCAGTCCGGGGTCGCAGTTTACTGGGAGAGAAATTAAACAATTCACGTAAACATTGCAGATGACAGTGCGCGGATAATATCACATGTACATCACATCTCTGTCACATCATGTACATCACATCATAATATGATTAATATCAGGGGCGTAGCGTGCATCGTACGCACATGCGTACAATTTAAAATCCTTAATATATGTATATATTATAAAAAACATAAAAATATTTAAAATAAATGAAATCTAAGACACAATCTTAACAGCTCACGGCAGATTACTTGCTGGAAAGTACTCACAGAAGGCAGGAAAATGCTAAAAAATGCTAAAAAATTAGGGGAGCATGCCCCCGCATCCCCCTACGAGCTCGCACCTTCGCCACTCGTCAGATTGTGTCCCCAATAAATTTTCCCCTTTCAGTCAGTCATTGTAGGCATGTATAATGATAATTGTAGTTAGTGCAGTCTCAAACAAAATAAATACCAAAAAACTGGCTTCGCCTCGGGTTATTATATCGCTATATATAACGGTAGCGGTATATAACCCGTTTACATAAATCCTTTACATAACCTTTACATAAATCCTTTACACATCCTTTACATAAATCCTTTACACAACCAATACTCATAAATCATTTACACAACCTTAACATAAATCCTTTATATAACCTTTACATAAATCCCCCCATAAAACTGAGTGATAAATGCATTTTACTATGTATCTATGTAGCGAGAAAGTCCGCTGGAAAACGAAGAAAATGGTATTTCCAAGGCTCTAGATTTCTAAATTTTCAGGAGGGGCATGCCCCCTCACCCCCCTAGAAGCTCACGCCTTCGGCGCTCGTTGCTATGTGCGTACATTGCAAAAAAAGGACGCTACGCCCCTGAATATTCTTACAATATTTCGGACTAGAAGCTAGCAATCACTGTTACATGATTTAATACGACTCTGCAATAGGGTCTTGGTTTAATAAATGTCTCGTAGACGAAAATCATACTCGCTGTCCAGACGAATGTTGAGATGAAAGAAGGAAGAAATTAGATAATAATAATAATAATAATAATAATAATAATAATAATAATAATAATAATAATAATAATAATAATAATAATAATAATAATAATCTTGAGAGCAGAAGCTTCGTCAATAATTTGATAAAGATTACAACAATTTTTAATTTAAACATGTTTCGGCAGTGCTGCTGCTGCCATCATCAGTAATTTAATGAGTGATCTATACAATGTATGAGCTTATATAAAATATATCAGTATGGAGAACAAAAGAACATTGAATTAAGTATGTGATTACAGTGAAAGTTTTAAATTTACATGAGAGACTTGTTGATTTAAAGAGGGCTTTTCCCAAAGGATGTGAATGGCTTCCTTAATTTTCAATTGGAAGCCAGTTCTGGCCTGATCAAGTATCTTAAATGATTCATTGGAGCATAGGGCTCGACATTCCGACGAGCTCTCTAGATGTTTGTAAATGTGAGAGGCCTTATCCGTAGTAAGGTGTTCATGCATGCGCGTAGTAAGGTGTCGAGAGGTTTCACCGACATAGCAGGCACCACAGCCTGCACAAGAAAATTTGTAAACTACGCTCGAGCGGAACCCACTAGGGATAGGATCTTTCGCACTGAACAGAGAACCTATTTTAAACGCGGAAAACACTACCTTGATATCAATATTATCGCAGTACCGCTTAAGAAGAATGCGAATGCGTTTCTGTGTGATTTGAGAAAATTTACCTATATAAGGGAGTTTAAAATAAAAAGTATTAGTACAGTTATTCTCATTATTAGGAGGACTGCTGGTGGATAAAGATTTAGTAATGCTGTTGTTAACGACTTTATCGATAAGATGGCCAGGGAAGGAATTTTTCTTGAGAATATGTATTAATTTACTGATGTCCTCATGAAAACCATTCCACGTGTTGGTAATTTTGCTGATACGGTCAACTAACGTCCTAACAAGACCTAACTTGTACGAATAGGAAGTAAAGCTAAAAAAATTTGTGAGAAGGCCAGTAAATGTAGACTTACGAAAAACCTTAGTGACTACAGAGTAATCCTTGTTGTCTATAAGGACATCCAAAAAAGCTAATTTGTGCTCCGATTCTTTCTCCATAGTGAACCGTATGTTCTTATGCTGAGAGTTAAGATAGTGAAAAAACCAGCTCAGCCTCACTTACCGAATGAAACAAACAAAATGTGTCATCAACATACCGCCGATAAAACAATACCTCCGAAGAAACAAAGCTTTCCAACCATACCTTTTCATGGTGTCCCATGAAAAGATTGGCAAGCACGGGGGCGAGGGGGGACCCCATCGCCACTCCATCAATCTGATCATAAAATGAGCCGTTGAATGAAAAATGAGTCTGAGCTGTTGCTATGGAGAAAAGATCCCGTAGCTCCTTAGATGTTAATTGGAGCCCTATGCTCCAATGAATCATTTAAGATACTTGATCAGGCCAGAACTGGCTTCCAATTGAAAATTAAGGAAGCCATTCACATCCTTTGGGAAAAGCCCTCTTTAAATCAACAAGTCTCTCATGTAAATTTAAAACTTTCACTGTAATCACATACTTCAATGTTCTTTTGTTCTTCATACTGATATATTTTATATAAGCTCATACATTGTATAGATCACTCATTAAATTATACTGATGATGGCAGCAGCACTGCCGAAACATGTTTAAATTAAAAATTGTTGTAATCTTTATCAAATTAATAATAATAATAATAATAATAATAATAATAATAATAATAATAATAATAATAATAATAATAATATGGGACTTTGGTGACATACAATGTACATGAGTATAATCCAATAATATTTTACAAAAGTTCATAATAATTAAAAGTACTAGTATATGAATGAAACTATAACAATAAGTATAGCACTATGATTATGTAAGAATAGAACTAATAAATTATCCAAAGAAACATCTAGACGTTTAACATTTCATCAGATTTGATATATATTAGAGAAAGAAAGGAACTGAACGAAAGATAGAGAGAGAAAGACGAAAGGAAGGAAGAAAGATAGAGAGAGAAAGACGAAAGGAAGGAAGAAAGATAGAGAGAGAAAGACGAAAGGAAGGAAGAAAGAGAGAGAGAGAGAGAGAGAGAGAAAGACGAAAGGAAGGAGGAAAAAAACCCCAGAGAAACAGAAGAAAGAAAAAGAGAAAAAGAAAGGTCGAACGGTCCGGGACTGAATACAACCATTCCCGAATTTCACTGGGGATCATTTCGGAGCCAGTCTGGGGATCATTTCGTGTCCGGTATCATTTCGGAGCCAGTCTAGACACATTGGGGATCATTTCGGGGCCAGGGACCATTTCTGATACTCAGGTTAGTACAGTATAAATACGGTTATATTTTCTTGATATTTTCAGTCGTACACTTGAGAAAATATATGTGTAGCTATATAACTTACAAAATGGTTAGTATGTGATTGAGAAAACTGAGCCGTTATATTTAGCTTTCTTCGTTATTGTGGACAAAAATAATTGGACGATTCGTCGAGTTTCTTGCCGTGTGCTCAATTCTTGCCAAATTAATTAATTTTCGGTTTAAAATCATCAAAATCACATCTACATAGAACATGGACTTAATTAAGCAAGAAAATCTGTGATTCTATGGATTTTGCTTAGTAAATAATACATGTTTGACAACAGAAAAAAATACATTAGTGGTCAGTTATTTTTACAATCAAATCCACTGCATCGCTTCAAGGTTGTTCATGGTCATGAACCATGTTTACATAGTCTCATATCAACATAGTAATTAACCAATCAGAGCGCGCGTTATATTTAAATTATTTTATAAAATAAGTTCACAACATTCTCTCGGGTACAAGACAATACAATGTACTTATAATTACTCTATATTGTGACTCCACTTTCCCTTGGGATAGGTGACGTCTATTATGGGAAATTATTACTGAAGTGAGCCGCGATCATTTCAGCGGTAATCTATGTCTTTTTGGTACCGTCTTTTTACAATTCAAACTCAAGTTTCTTCTCAATAAAAATAAAAACAATTGAAAATTATTTCAGAAAATGAATGTACACAACATTCTCTTTGTTTTTATCCAAAGATAAATTTAGGCTACAGTTCTCCTTTAAGTTTTAAAGAAACTTGATGAACGCAATTAGGCCAAAACAAATTAATCTCAAATTGCCTTCGCAACCATATACGATTACTATACTAGTAATATCAAGAGAATGGCATGATCTCCGCCGAAACCTATATAAAAATGAGTTACCTGATAATCTTCCCACGTGTTGCCATCAACACTGTGCTTGAGTTTAAACGATGTAACCCATGTTGTTGCATTCTCGTCACCTTGTGTAGATATGGCTGTCACTGTCTTTAACTGACCCAGATCAATTTGTAGATACTCGTCTTTGGTGGAATTTTCTTCGGCACGCCATGCGAACTTGTCATGCAAGCGAGCTGATTGTTTGCCGAATCTCTCTCTGTTTACAGTGGTTTCAGACGAAACTGATATTTGAGAGCTATCAATACCATAATACTCCATGCCAAGCGGATGAGAGCATGATTCTAGAGAAGAGATGTGAAATGTAAAAGTTAGCAAAATCAACCATTATTGCGACAGCGATCAAATTATATCTTACCGAGATCGACTGCGTAACTGTGATTTGTGAATGACAGTCCAGCTAAAAGGGCAACAAAGGCCTTAAGCTGGACTGACATATTTGGAAAGTACTGCCGAAAGACAGCAACAAATTCGCCGTGCAGAATACTAATTGGCGTTAATTAAGTAAATTAATTAATTAATTAAATAAGGAATTGATGACGTAATTATTCTAACTGCGCATGCGCGCGACTTCTTTACAATTAGTGTAAACAGAGCTTTTGGTTGGTGTTAAAGATATTTTTAATCAACGTTTGGGAAAAAGCTGGTTTTAGTTACCTTTACCAGGAGCCCAGAAGTAGGAGCATCCATGCTACATATTCTTGGTTTTCACGTGATGTCATCAAAAAGCTAAAATCCAAACTATTCACCTCACAAAACTGTTTGTTGAATATCTTGTTTATGTCGTTATAAGAAAAGTCTTACCAAAATAATTTGGTAATTATTTTGATATCTTCGATATATACGATATCTTCGCGGGATTTTATCCAAAACTTTTGAAATTTTCCAAAAATATTGATGAATAATTGCTTTTTTCAGATGGCAGTGGTTATTTTTATGTCCAAAGATTCTAGTATTCTGATCTCGAAAATCAGCACTCGTGCATAAGGCGTGTACATGTTTCGTCATCATGTAGGTAGAATTTAATCCCCACCCAACCCTAGTAAGCAGTTGCTACTACTGTGGACTATAAGGGAACTTGGGGACAAATCTGCTCATGCACTAGGGTTGGGTGGGCTAGAATTCTACCGAAAACAGCATTCCTAGGATGCCATTGAGTTCGTTATTTACGACATATCCCTAGCAGATAGCCAATATTCGTACTTCAATCCCGATTTCAAAATACTTCTCTTCATGGGCAAGAATCGACGACTGTTCAGCGGTTTGATACGCGGGCGCATAAAATTATATTCAGACATGATTTCATTTGATGCTGAAGAAATGACTTTTTTAGCAGAAGAAATGACTTCTTTCCCGCGTTTAAATAATAGTAATTTCGCGACACAGGGATCCCGTGGCAGTAACACAGGGATCCCGTGGCAGTAACACAGAGGTCCCGTGGTAGTATATGTGAGGATATTTGACCCTAGAGCCAGTCTTTCACGGTAAAAATGATTTCAAAATGGCGAACGAAGTGGCTGAGAAAGATGGAGAAGAAATCAGCGGAATTTGAGTATTTTTGGGCAAGTTATTGTCCCCAAACTTGGCAAAGCTACAGCCATGATAATACTCTACGAATTTACTGAAGTTTAGAATAATTCTGCCAAACGATTTCAATGTATTATTGAATATAAACTACATGGAAATGCTGCTTCTTTATCGAACTTGGAAGACGTACAGAGGTTGTTCGCCGCTTTTAAAAGGCCTCATTGCTTTATATTTAAGAAGGAAACATCGGTCATCTCACAGCATTTGATCGGGAAATTAGAGACAGTTGTGGGAAGGCAAAACCGTGATCTTTGGAGCAATTTCGCCAACGCATTCCAGTCACTAAAAGATTGGCTGAAGTCTTTAGTTAGCTGTTGTGGTGGTAAAGATTTCTAGACGTACAGAGGTTGGACACATTTCATCTAGCGTAAGAAATGTTTGATGTTATCATTTTCCCCAGTCAATCCCTTATACCGTCGCCATTTTTAATTCAACCAGAAATCTGACAGCACGTGCTCGGCGGCCATGTTGTCCTCTATTCTTGCCCATGTGATGCATTAATCTTGGCCAGGAAGTTGGTAGATATTCGTCCTGTCATATCCCAAAGTTTGAGGAGCAGGCGATGAGGGGAAAGGGTGATATACGAGCGAAAATCACGCTTGATTGGCGATTTTCAGGTGCCGAGTTGCCTACCTTGTGTTTCTTTCTCGTCTTGGGGAGCTAGTACACTCTGTCTCAAAACTCGCTAAAAACCATTATAATCGCTAAACAAACGACACACAGGGCTCAAATAGATATTAATCTTTGTTTTGAAAGCAGTTTTAGAAATTCAAGATATCACATATCAAACTTATGTCCTGCATCATTGAACATTTGCTCCTGTTGGGATCCAGTATCACGCGGACAACGTTTTTTGTTAATGCTTTGTTTACTAATGCACGTGAGGCCCGATTGATCCAGCAATTTGTTCACTATGACCGCTAAATATAGCAGATTCGTACGTGACTGGTTTATCATTTCTGAATTCATATTTTTCCTTTGACAATGTGTAAATCAGGTAGCTAAAATATAAGAGAGGATGGAAAAGCTGCATATGTTTCCTCAACGGGAAAATATATCACAAATTCGAACTAACTTATTGATCTCGTGCGTGTAAATATTGGAAATTGCCTTCAAAAAACGTCCTTTCCGAGCCATAAATTATTTGCGAATTCGCCGGCCTATGTAGCTTCTACATACAGACCGAGATACAGAGCACCAATATGATGTTCACAATTACCAAACAAAGAGTTTTAGATTTCATTTTGCCACCGCTTAATTAAGTTTAATATACATGTATTTTATATCAAAATGCGCGTACAATTACAGAGCATTAGAATCCGGCGGTAGGTTTTTGATTGACACAATTCCCAAAGAATTCAGAGGGATTTTGTGTGCAGCGTATGTCACGCTCTCCTACTCTCTTCAGAGATTTCAGTTCGATTGACTTTGAAGAAACGGAAAATGCCACCTTCAAACCTCTTTATTTGTGCTTGAATTGCCAGCTTATTCATTCCTTACATATTCGTCTTTGATATTCCGTTGGTAGGTTTTTGATTTGTATTTTAACAATGCAGTAAAAAGCAAAAATGTATCAAAATCATGCTGTTTTTCGCCTAAACAAGACTCGCCTCATCTGCATATGTGAAACAATGACCTTTTGTATAACATAAGTTTGATATGAGGACAGGGTTCTAGAAGTGAATTCACGGCTTTATTTTCCAACAGCCGATCAAATAAGACACAGGAAGCCCAATACACAAACAGAGGGTGGTGAGCCTGTGGTTGGCCTCAAACCACAGGCAGCCCAACCATTGCTTTTGAGGCTAATAAAAATATATTTGCGTCTTTTTTTATGGGTTTCCTGTGGTAGAGCGCGAGCGCGATACGTATTATATTGGGTTCACTGTGCATAGAAATGTATGATGTTGGGATCCCTGTGCGCATCCCGCGCGTCCCGCAGTACCTGTGTATATTGAAACAAGGTATGAAACTCGGTCACGTGACAAATACGTTTTTGCCGCTAATCTTTCTCAATATGACGTGGAGATTCAATTATTTTTTCGAATAACCAAACTTTACCGTAATCTCTAAACACTTCATAAGTGTCAGTCGTCTAACTTCACCGTACGCTGAGAAATATTAATTTTGACATTTTGCGCCTCATGGCCTGATGTGTTCCTGCAGCTGGTGCACTTTTCCGTGAAGCAGTCGGATTTTACCTTCGAGAGGACATCGGCCAGCGCTCGGCAAATCTGCATTGTGCTCTTTTTTGCAAGTTTTAATATTTATATGTTCACTAAACATAAGTCAAAACATCTACAATATACTTTATTTGTTTTCTGTTTTGATTTTTATAAAGTATTTGTATTGTGTTTTGATTTTTATCGATTAAAATGCTTTAAAATTGAGGCAATGTGTTTTATGAATGCTAAATGGTCTCAATATTTAGTACTGTACAACACATTTTTGCTATCAGTGCTTATAAACAAAATGACAAACAGACGTATTTATTTCAACACTGATCAGTTAAAATAAGTTTACTAGCTTTTTACATACTGTTTTTTCATTCTTTATGTACAATTCATTCACTATATTGATCAGTAATAAGTACTATGGATATTAAATACGAAGTTAATAAATATTATGCATGTCATCACAATCGACAAGTTGTGAATGAATAACAAACATCGGAGTTGAAAGCGATACTGCTTACTTACGTTCTTACGAAAACCGTATTTAAAATTACTCTGTGTTTTTCTCAGAAGATAGTATTTACAAAATGAGTTGTGCTACAGTCGATGACAATAATGAACAACTGTTAATGTTTTAGTTCACGGCAGCTTCATGAGTCCATCCATTCATCATGACTCCTTCGATGTCGGTGAATTTAATGAGTTCGTCTATATTTTGCTTCAGATAATTTATGCTGTGTTGGCGTCCCGCGGCTTGTGTTTTAAGAAGTACTGTAAGAAAGTACAACATAACTTCAAACGCTTTGTAGATGAGAGAGTCATAATGTTTAAACAGATGAAGGACTATCAGTCATTTTCAAGAGGTTCTTTTTCATGTAGTGTATTTCGATCACTGACAACTACACAAGTCAAATAGCTCAGTCATATTAAAGTTATGAAAAATAACTGATTTGCTGAGGATTATTAAGCAGCCCTTTTGCCCTAGTATTAGTCTCCTTCGCATCCGTTTTTATAGTATAGGCAAGTGCTTTTATTACAAAACAACAAAAACTACTAAAACCTCAAGAAAATACTTCAGAAAATATATTTAGTTAAAGCTAACTTTTCAACAAAACTCAGTCGTGTGTCGAGCACAACATGCAATTTTCCGACATTCAAAATAAAAAAGGACTACTTTAAACCCGTCGAATTTCTTCTAAAGTTACTTAAAGTTGACATGAATTATGAACTTCTAAACTTACCATGGATAAGGAATAGAATCCAAACGCTTACACCGAAAAAATCATGTTTTGTTTCATCAACTTCTCCGCTATTTTTCAAAACTTCAACGACTTCACCCTGGGTACCCCCCACGGGTCTGTAACGGAAAAGTGCACTAGCTGCAGGTACCGCATACCGTACATCAGGCCATGATACGCCATCAGTTTCATACCTTGTTTCAATATACACATTGCTGCGGGCGCATCCCGCAGGACGCACACAGGAAGCCAAACATTATACATTTCTATGCACAGGGAACCCAATATAATACGTATCGCGCGCGCGCTCTACCACAGGAAACCCATCAAAAAGACGCAAATATATTTTTATTAGCATCAAAAGCAATGGTTGGGCTGCCTGTGCTCAAACGTGAAAGTGGCTTCAAAGTGACTCAACACGAGACAGTCGCGACCCATTCTCGTTCCCAGAGCTCCTCGGTTTCGGTCCTCCCGAGAAGGCTCTGGTCGCAGCCATTTGAGGCTCGATGCTGATTGGACGAAATATAACGCATGTGCATTTGAAAACATATATCAAGAACAATAAGAACAATGAGCCCAAAGGTAGCCCAGGTAACCGCAAAGCAAACGCCTGCGGATGGCCACGGCAGATTTGTAGCCGACTTGTCGAACTTCAAAAATTATTTCTCGGGATAGAGTAGACAAAAAAATGTGACTAGAAGCTCATTAAAAAAATAATTTATTTGAGAATGTGTGATTATTTAAGCTATTTGAGTGTTTGGATATTTTTGGAGATATAATTTTTTTAGTTGTCGTAACAATTTGGTGGCCGGAGTTGCAAACCTTTCCTAAAACTATTACACTCGTTCTCAGTATGCCGCGCCGAAAGCTACATTTGTCTCGACGACAAAGTTGACTTTTGGTGGACATCAATCAAAGAGTTTCCATGACAATGAAAACTTTCAACCTAATTCAAAACCTTTGGAGCTTTGGGAATAAGAGCTTTTTTTTCAAACATTTCCATTTCATTATCATGTCAATGCTCTACTGAAATCGAAATACAACAGAGAAAGAATCGTATTCCCAAAAGGTTGTAATGGGTCAAAGAATGTAAACAGTGCGTTATATTTTTTAGCCAATTGCTGGCTTTCAATCAGCTGTTAAAACTCCTTGAATCTCATTATTTGCTTCAAATGACGGGCAAACACTGCCCGTCCTGTGCTATCAACCAGAGAGTATTCTTTTGAAAAGGTGCAATTCAGCTGATGAAAATTCCTCACGAGACCGGAAGTAAGGTCTAATGAAAACCAGCAATTTGGTCTATCACAGCACATTTTCCCGGAGTAGTCAGTAATTAACATCAATATACGCGGCCAAATGATAAACTGCCCTCGTGAAAACTATCAAGCTAGCGGGCCGATGACGAACCGAGCGGGCTGCAAACACATTTACCGCCCTGCTTCTGATTGGCTGAGAATGGATCGTGCGATTGCTGTTGGCCAATCAGATTTCGTGAGGAAGCCACTCAAATGCGCGCGAGTGTAATCTGAATTCTGAAGTTAAAAAACTGTTTTCTGACGAAAAGGTTTTGCTATGGCAGAAATCATAAGTGAGGAACTTCCAAATTTTGTTATAAGTAGTAGTCAAAGTTCAGATCTAGGCCAAGAACAACTCACTGATGAAATAGAGAAAAATGCACAGGCAAAAAGTACCAAAAGAGCGACTGAATGGGGTTTGAAAAATTTGAGAAGTGGTGCGATAAGCGAAAAATCAAACTAAAGTCCCAAGCTTAATTGATTTTAAAACCGTTTTTCCAAGCGAACTCAAGGAGATTCTGCGAAAGTTCTACGCCGAGGTGAAAACCGAAAAAGGCCAGCCAATGACTCCAAGTGCTTTGACTGGAATAAGAGCAGCTATTCATCGCCACATCACATCGCCTCCATTCAGTCATAATGTCAACATTTTGCAAGATAGTGATTTCATGTCTGCAAACAAAATGAGTTTATCTCCTTGGCTCAACCGTATCCAAATTGTACACAACACATACCGAATAGGGGCAATGAACGTGTACCCGGGAGCATTTCAGCCCACAGCCACAACAACAAAGCGCCGTCGAATAATTATAGACGGTGACACTGACAGTGATTAAATGACTGAGGTACAAGCACTAAGGTTGCTTAAAGAAAAAGAGTTATAGTTTGAAATACTTTTCACCATTTCAGATATCTCTATCAGTTTTCAAGAACAAGTTAACTATTTTAATAGTTAATACATTTGTACTTTTGTATTATTATTACACCCCCAGTTTTTAATAAGCTGAGTATGCCCAATGATAATTCAGTAAAGTATTTTTATTTATCGGTTGTATATAAATTATTTGGCCTTGTGTATTATTTGATGTTAATGATAATAACATGTTTTTGTCGGGACATATTGTTTATTTGTGTCCCTTGTAGTGTCATTTGCACCCTCGATATGCTCGGGCGCAAATGACACTATGCGGGCCACAAATAAACAATATGCCCTCCAAAAATCATGTTATTGTCCTATTCAAGCGGGAGTTTCAAGCCTTTTCCGAATTCGTTTCGATGGAGAGTTATAAATGTTAAAGCAGAGAGGCATGTCTACAAAAGGTATTGCTGATATACTTTGCGTGAGCGAAGATCCTCCGCGGAGAAAGTCGACGAACAATTACAGGTAAACGGAAAATGCCATTTTCTAAATGTGAGCTGCTTCTGTTTATCTGTCTACATGCAGCTTTGATTGTTCCTCATTTAGCAACCGAAATTCGACTCATTTGCCGGGTGATTGAGGACAATCCAGAACTTTATTTTACGTCAAATGGGATATGCACGTGGAAATGTGCTGTGATTGTCATGGAAACTGTTTGATTGACGTCCACCAAAAGTCAACTTTGTCGCCCAGACAAATGTACCTTTCGGCGCGTGTTACTGAGAACGAGTGTAATTATAGTTATGATACAATGACAGTATCTTGCAACCACTTTCATAACAGAATCATTATACATAGATAGAACGTATAAGAACAATGTTCTTGTATCAGACAAACGGAACGGAATATTTATAGCAAATTTTCAAAATAAAATTTGTTCGCATAAGTGGCCATGCGGGCTCCACAGTCCTTAAAGACTCCAACAACAACTATTTAAGCTCCAATATCGTTTATTATTCCAGATTTGACCATATTTAATTACAGTTAATTTTTGCAGTTATGGGATACCTGTGCGTCATAAACTTAAGCAATTGTTATAATAGAGAATATCTCATATTCAGGCAAGCTAGAAACTTAACTAATATTTTATGTCTAAATCCTAGTCGATATGGCTATACCTTGACATATGTCAGGATGTACCAAGCAAACACTAAGTCTATCCGATTAGACACTAAAAGGCTTTTTAGATCGGAACTTCCAACTAGCAACCGGTCGACTCATATTTCTTTAGAATGTTAAAATACTTCCACCTGCTTTTCCATTCATCTTGCCTTTCTATTGATACGCCCTAATACACAAGAACTCGCTAAAACATTATCATCCCTCGTTCTGATTTATGATATTTCTAGATAGCCAGATAGCTTGTGGCTTCTGCTATCCCACAGTGTAACTTGGACACGATATAACAAAGAATAGCCATATCGAATCTTTAGTTTTCTTCCCTCCATAGCTATGAGTCCCACGGTCATAATCTAGAATTACGTTACCATATGGCCAATCACAGGCCTTACTAAAACTGACATCAATCAAGATAGACATCTATTGTAAAATCTCTATAAATATAGTTACATTTTAGCCTGTAGTTCAGTACATTGTCAGTACGCTTGTAAGAACACAGAAACCTGAATAAAGACACCTAAAGAACCGATACCTGCTTTACCAAGAGATTTCCTTCTTAACACAATCGCCATCTCGTGAAATGTGCTACACCACTACTATAGTGTGCCAAGTTATATCAATCAACATTTCGATCACAAAGTAATACCATTTAGCACTAGTAACGCGTAGACAAATGATTGACAGCATTTGATAAGTATCCTACTACAGCCAGGTGCTAGAACTGATCGCAATATCAAGGAGGAGAATAGACTCACTCAAACAGCAACTAGAGCGCAAGTTCTTGCAGCAGATTAAAAAACTTCGCGAGAAACAACAACTTCAATCACGTGGTCTTTCCTGACACCATCGACATTTCCACGCACAGCTTGACAAGTAGCTACTATTTTGCATCTCAATCGAGAGTTCTCCACTTCTTCACACTTGTAGTTGGATATCACATCTGAAAAGCTGATAAAGTGAACTTGTAGCTGACTGGTTGTTTGCAAATTGGCGTGAGTGTTACCACGTGACATGTGCGTGACGTCACGACCACCAAGAAGCCATTTCATGCTCACGGAATTGTCACCAGAAGCAACGCATTTAACGGTGACGAAGGAGCCAGGTTGAGTGGATAATTTACCGAAAATTTCTGAGATGATAAATGGACCTGAAAAACGAAGATTTCAAAATATCACTCATGTGATGAGATCATGTGGAAAAAATAAACAAGTACAACATATATGGGGCGTCATGACTGACTGTACTTGAGGCGTCATGGCAGTTGTGGGGCGTCATGACAGTTGTGGGGTGTCATGACAGTTGTGGGGCGTCATGACAGTTGTGGGGCGTCATGACAGTTGTCAGTGGAGCGTCATGACAGTTGTGGGGCGCCATGACAGTTGTGGGGCGTCATGACAGTTGTGGGGCGTCATGATAGTTGTGGGGCGTCATGTCAGTTGTGGGGCGTCATGACAGTTGTGGGGCGTCATGACAGTTGTGGGGCGTCATGACAGTTGTGGGGCGTCATGGCAAGGGGGCGTCATGACCGGTTACCCCGTAAACTTCGATAAACTCGTTACGAACCGAGTTGATTTCTGACAACAGATTTTTCCGCATCTACTCAGTCAACAAGTACATGTTCTTTTCAACATATGTTTTCGTTTTACTACGTCATTACGTTTACCAACAATAATTTCAATCACGTGGTCTTTCTTGTCACCATCAGCATTTTCACGTACAGCTTGACATGTAACTTCTGTTTTGCATCTCAATCGAACGTTCTCGATTACTTCACACTTGTAGTTGGATATCATATCTGTAATGCTGGTAAAGTTGACTTGTAGCTGACTGGTTGTCGTCTCGTTGACGTAGGTATTACCACGTGACTTGTTAGTGACGTTACGCCCACCAACAAACCATTCTATATACACAGCGTTGTCACCAGAGGCAGTGCATTTGACGGTGACGAAGGAGCCGGGTTGAGCGATTAAGTTCCCAACCTTTTCGGAGCTGATCATTTCAGTAGGTGGAGCTGAAAGATGAACATTTTAGAATGTCTTTATCTTTTACAATCTGGCTCATTTAATGACAAAACATAACCAGCGAATTCATCAAGTGATTTGCGAGCGATTCGTTTAAGTGGGTCAAAACTAAGGGCTAAGCCTAAGGGTGCGTTTTGACATACACATGCGAATCGTAGGCGACTTTAGCGGTAAGCCACAATGAACTGTACGTCACTCTTTAGCTGGACATCTAATGCGTTAACTCACCAGAATGATTCCTACGACCATCTCTGTTTGTCAGTCAAGGTCGAGTGCTAAATGAAATGTTGAAATCCTTTATCTTCTTGTTAACACTTACCCATCTGATTGCCATAGAGATCTATCCTCATGCAACTACCACTGTTTACTTCATTGTACGCTGTTGGTATAACTCGTACATATCGAGCTCCGATAGGGTTTGCGAACCAGTGGACTATAACGTCATTTGATTTGGTAGCATTGTTTGAGATGCCCTTAAAGTAGAATTGTAAGAAGCAATCACCTATCGTTTATCCAATGTTCATTATAACATAGGTATGATAGAACGCGCGATCTACGTCATCGCCATAGCGCGTGCTCTGAAATCAATGGGAAAATTGTTTTATTTGAATTTGCAGTGACTATGTGATAAAAGAAATGGTCAACGCTTTAGCTGTGCGTCCATCGAGTCTCAAGAAGCTAGAGTCGCAGTCGGCTACGCCTCGTGCGACTGCGACTCTTACGCTTCTCTCGTGCTTAGCAGCCTCCCGCGTGCATCCATAACTCGATGGACGCACTCTTAGCGTTGTCCATTCCTTCATTTCGTTCATTTATTCGTTCATTCATTCATTCATTCCTTCAGAATTTTATAAGTTATATATTCAGTCAGTCAGTCGCTTTCATATATTGCCCCATCCTACCTTAATGGTATGCATTTCGTTAGTAAAGTATCCATATTCAATATTATACTCCGTCACCCATTTTGACATAGAACTATCTCCCTGTACCGCTATGCCAGCCAGTTGTTTAGAACTACGCATATCAATTTGGAGATAGGACGCAACATTGGCTTCAGAACACCAGGAGTTCTCACCATACAAACGACCATTAGGAGCAATGTGTTCTCTGTCACGAAAACTGGTAGCTGACATTTCCATGTCGACGATCTTAGTTCTGCTAGGGTTAATTTCAAGGCCAAATGATTGCTTCCACCCTGTAAGAGAATATCGAGAAAATCCAGATAATGATAATGATAACAACAACGTACAACAACAGCAACAACAACAACAACAATAACTTCATCAGATAGCAAGAACTGTAAATATATATTGAACAATTTCTAATGATGCCCACAGCATTTATAACAATTAATAATATTAATAATACCTTGTCTAAGACCATAAAGCTCTGTCCTAAGCGCTTTATAAAGTTGGTATTTCACAGGGTAAATTCTGACAAACTTCGCGACTTGTACTTCAGGGAATATGTTCTTGACGATTGTTGTAGTGGGATAGATCGTGTCAATTTGTGTGTTTCCAGGAAGTTCCTAGTCAGTAAAGCAACAATAGACATTCATATTATAAACACTTGTACTTCAGGGAATATGTTCTTGGCGATTGTGGTAGTGGGATAGTACGAGTCAGTTATGTGTTTCCAGGTTGTGTGTTTTGTATACAGCAGTATTATACTCCCTGCCATATTGCGCCTTTTTATGAGGGTGGGCATGGGGGTACTATTAGTTGTTTTGTATACAGTAGTAGTATACTCCCTCCCATATTGCGCCTTTTTATGAGGGTGGGTGTGGGGGTACTATTAGTTGTTTTGTATACAGTAGTAGTATACCCCACCCCATATTGCGCCTTTTTGTTAGGATGGGGGTGGGGGTACTATTAGTTGTTTTGTATACAGTAATAGACGTATACCCCACCCTATATTGCGCCTTTTTATGAGGGTGGGGAGGGGAAACTATTAGTTGTTTTGTATACAGTAGTAGTATACCCCACCCCATATTGCGCCTTTTTTATGAGGGTGGGTGTGGGGGTACTATTAGTTGTTTTGTATACAGTAGTAGTATACCCCACCCCATATTGCGCCTTTTTATGAGGGTGGGTGTGGGGGTACTAAGCCAATTTATATTCATATAAATTAAAGTTAATAATACAACCATTAGCTTTAATTAAATGGACGCATATTAGATTCAATGGAATGTAAACTAATAATTGACCAGCAACACAAGCAGGCTTTGTTCAAAGTAAACACTGTAATGCAATATACTATTAGGACAATTACAAGGGTACAAGGGTCACTTATGGTATCACATGTCCTGGCATGGTTTAATTGCACCAGCCAATCATGTCACAGCATGCCAGGCTGTCAGTCCATGTTGTGGCATGTTTGCGTTGTCGATTGCAGTCGTTCATTCTGATCAAAACAGCTATCGATATACACGTAATTCTACATTGAGTCAGCTTGCGGTACACAAGATTTATTCTCTAGTTCTATTTTAATCTCATATTGTTGGAGTGGATATTTCTTCCTAAACTGTGTTTGTACTGAACTGTATGCCTGCTACGCATACTTTGGCGACGATCACAACCGTTGATGATAATTGATCGACCACGCGGTTTTTGAATGCCATGCCAGTTCAGATCTTCGTGAGCTGCATCGATTGAATGTGACTTTAAAGAGGAGCAACTCCAAGCGCTGAAGACACTCATTGAAAGTCCGTAAATGTAAATGCCATATTCGTCTCAAACACCGCCAAGAACGTCTCGCAAAAACCCGATCAAGCGTTACACGTGTCGGTACAGAGCTCTTCGATGCCTTCGGCAATAGCCTGAAGCTCGTCAACAAAGACTAACTGGCTCTCAAGTTACGGGATCGATCTTCTATGCGGAGTGTTTTGAAAGAACACCACCATCACTACAACGTCCATAACCAAACCAGAACACCGAACCGAGCGTTTACCCGGCAACCTACAACAGGACGGCGACACCACGTCGGGCGCTGAATCCTTTACCACGGAGCAGTTTCTTCGCATCAGAGTTAAGTATTCCTTTCTACACACTTGTAGTACATATATATAGGAGCAAATATTTCCGGGATTGTCATATTATTATGTGCAATTTCAACGTTGAGGATAGATTCTAAGAGGCCCCGCGTATACCTCGTGGTCTGGTATGGACGTGACACTCTCTGTACTTTTGTACGTCATCGTCGGTTGAAAACTTTGTTCAAAGATCTGAACGTCTCAACCAACTTTCCACCGATTTGAATTTCCAGCGGGCTAGATGTGAAAGTTTTATATCAGCCTTGCGCGACGAAACTAAGGGCGGCTGCTATAAGGAGGCTATAGTAGTCTATGTACACACATATTTACATCATGATTTCTCTGTCAAATTTGTGGTCATTTGCCAAGTATAATTACCGTGCCTGCACCAACATTTATCTGAGCAATGGAAATCATCTGAATGACAAAGTAGATCATCATCATCAAGCTTTGATTTTCATTTTTGTTTGCCATATATTAGATATTGCATAAATCTACCAAATCCCTTCACTACTTCTCAAATTTTGCGGCAATAATGCTTCGTAGCATCGAATATTGAGAATGAGAATTCATAAATAATTTGGCACTTGATTGCCACAGCTCTCCCATCGCGACAAAGCGACAAAGGAGATCAATAGTCTCGAAGGATATTCTAGTTTGGTGACCTTTGGTACACTGATCAACACGTCATGCTCGATTAATTTGAAACCTTCCACGTACTTATAACTGATTTTAAACTATTACAGAAAAGATTTGTTTCGTTAAACAGCTTTAAAAGGTAATATAGCGATATTCTGGATGATCAAGGGCATCCCAGCACGAGGCCATCCTTTGTTGCCATGTGGCTTGAGGTGTGGAATTCGATATCTTTTCGACTGAAGCAAATGCCCACGGTTTTCGTAAAATTCTGTGAAATGGCCGATACAATGGTCTACTTCCAGATTTAGAAGTTTTCGGAGAGTATATTGCAATAACGCGGGAATTATGCCAGATTTCTTTTCAGCCAATCCGAACTTAGAATTTTAATTGGTTAATCCCATTACGGTTTTGCTTGCACTGCGGTTCAGCACTATCATTATTATACTTAAGTATTAAAAACGGCTGTTTAACGTAGTTATAACACTGTACATATTAAGACAGTGTTGAAATACATTTTATTTCTATAAGTAGAGAACCTGCTGACCAATTCAAAGTCCTACTAAGTTCCTCACATATGTACACACATATTTACACCTTGATTTCTCTGTCAAATTTATGTAAAACCATTATGTAGCCTCCGCCGCTACAGTATTATACAGGTACTCTGTTTATTATAATGCATTGGGTCTGCATTCCCTACTGGCTGCGAATTTAATTTTGCTTGCAGAACCTACAGCCACTATACAAGAGGCTTCAGAGGGCACCGATGTCCAGTTCATCTTACTGCCGATATGGGGCACTGGGTGGTTGGTCGAAAGAATTTCTGCACTGCTTCTGTGCAGCGACGTACATAACAAGGGCATGGGCTGAATGTCCTGTAAACAGTTCTATTATTTGGCAGCAGTTCATCATTTTGACATTCGTTCTGGTTATTCAGGAATAATGTTCTAATTATTTATTATCCTTGTTTTATTTTTGGTTTTGTCTATGGGGAATACACTCTGTGTATTTGTGGGGATTAGTGCTCCCATACTGGTCACTTTTGCCCCATAGACTTATGGTTTATTATCAATGAAGGGGTTGTATGTGAGTTACACCCTTATCACCCTCAGTAGGGGTTGTATGTGAGTTACACCCCTCAGCGACCCAGGGGATTATCATCGGTAGGGGTAGTATGTGAGTTACACCCCGGCGACCCGAGGGATATCACTCGAGAGAGAATTATCACCTCTCTTTGTCATGCACTGACCAGTATGCCAATTATGCGTGAGCATGGATCTGCTGCAGCAGATGGAGACCTAATTCCCATTCCCCATTACTCCACAAAACTGTGTTGTTATGTCTAATGGGTTGGAAGTATTAATTAGTTGTTTTGTATACAGTAGCAGTATACCCCACCCCATAGAGCGGCTTTTATCCCACACCCAAACCCCCTCCCCCCTCAACAAGCAATCCCTCGCGGGATTTTGCACGATTTGTACACTATACCTGATCCTTTGGGTAAAAGGTCCAAGTTTGTCCATCCATAGAAAAGGACATTTTGTAAGACAAGGCTCTTTCGTCAATTCGAAACGATTGACCAGTTCCCTGCATTCCGATCGCACATAGAACATGAGGATCACCAAGATCAATCTAGAAGAATAACAGATGAATAAATGTATTACTGTGAGGGCTTAGAACTGAATACATTAGCCTGGTTATCAGGCTAAGCTTGAGAAAGGTCATGTCGGATAATTGACCTTCGTTGACCGACGGGAATAAACCTTATAATTATGCTTCTAGTTCATGTGGGACAGTACTGAGCGACTAGCCGATTTGAAACATTACATATACACAGGCAATTTAACAAATTTACGATAGTTTCGCGTGGTATATCCTCTTATTTACCACGGTTGGCGTCATCGAATCGTCAAAATTGTTGTGGATTCACGAGGCGTAGCCGAGTTTTATCACTACCGTGATACATTCACTCTACCTTGATAAAGTTTTATACTACCGTGATACATTCACTCTACCTTGATAAAGTTTTATACTACCGTGATACATTCACTCTACCTTGATAAAGTTTTATACTACCGTGATACATTCACTCTACCTTGATAAAGTTGTATACTACCGTGATACATTCACTCTACCTTGATCAAGTTTTATACTACCGTGATACATTCACTCTACCTTGATAAAGTTTTATCACTACCGTGATACATTCACTCTACCTTGATAAAGTTTTATACTACCGTGATACATTCACTCTACAGTGATAAAGTTTTATACTACCGTCATACATTCACTCTACAGTGATAAAGTTTTATACTACCGTGATACATTCACTCTACCTTGATAAAGTTTTACAATACCGTGATACATTCACTCGATACCTTGATAAAGTTTTGTACTACCGTGATACATTCACTCTACCTTGATAAAGTTTTATACTACCGTGATACATTCACTCTACCTTGATCAAGTTTTATACTACCGTGATACATTCACTCTACCTTGATAAAGTTTTATCACTACCGTGATACATTCACTCTACCTTGATAAAGTTTTATACTACCGTGATACATTCACTCTAACTTGATAACGTTTTATACTACCGTGATACATTCACTCTACCTTGATAAAGTTTTATATACTACCGCATGCCCAGAAATTCCGGTCATACTGTGCCGGATGTCAGTCAGCGGTTTCACCCAAGTGAGCATCAAATCACAAAGAAATTTTACAAAGAAATGTATACATTTGTTCAAACCATAGCAAATATAATCGTACCCGTCCAAACTTAATAATTTGCCAAGGTGGCTTTAGTTTCTTCGATATCTTTTTAAGGTATATGAAGACAAATAACATTCAAAATCAAGTTTCTTATCTTTCCTTTATTCAGTTTTCTATACTACTACAATCCTCACGCAAAGTGACATACATATGAGGCATTTCAACACGAAAGGGGGACTATCCATTTTCAATACTAAGGATATTTTGAAAAATCGATGTGCATCAAAACTGAGGGTCTCAGTCAAGAAGGATCCTTTTGTGTTAACAGGCCTCAATCATATATATATATATATATAATCTTGCTGTAATATTATAATAACATAGTAATCACACCTCTACTTTGTTTATACTTAAAGTGCTACTATGATGAAATTTTTCGATGTTGATGATTTTGCATTTTTAGTATCCTGGTGGTATGTTTATTAACATATCCAAACCGTTTTTCGTTACGATAAAAATAACTACCACAAAATGTACAAATTTTGTACAAATTTCAAGCCCGCCATTATTCAAACTGGTTCCTGGCTGGTGACTAATTGTACAATAGAAGTGACGTCAGTTTCTCAACATCGTTCTTCGCAAATTCGTCGTATTGTTGATTTACACGCATGAACACTGCGATTTTTTGGCGATTCAAGACACTGTTTCTTGTTCAAATGTTTTAATCATAATAAAACTAAAATTACAGTGCAGCAAGCCGTGAAGCAACGCGTTCACATTGAGAAACTGACGTCACAGTCTATTGTTCGTAGGAACACGATTTTGTAATGGCGGACGTATTTTTGCCTGTTTTGGGAGTCCAATATTTCACTAAAACTGCTATCTTGGAGCTAAAATAACTATTTTACGAATAAATAATTTATTTAGCAATGGTACGAAGTTCATCATAGTAGCACTTTAAAGTAATGTCACTTAAGAAGGAAAAAAACACGAGATAGCGAAGAACATGAAACATATCAAAATCATTGTAACAAAAACCTCAAATTAGTTTCCATGCCCACGCCCCCTCTCTGACATGATATAAACAAAGTCAAAACGTAAAAATTACAACATTTTGTGATTTTACTCGAAATGTTCGTAAATGACAACATTTTTACCTGTGAATCACAATATATATTAACTTATATATTATATTAGCTGTAATATAAGATAGTATGTTTGAAAGCAACAGCTTTAAAATTTAATGGGACAAAATAGATTTAGAAGAGCTCGGTTGTAGCGATTTTCACAAGCGAGCGTGACCGTGTTGTTACGATCAGATGGGATAACTGTGTTTAAACTCTCTTCGTATGCTCCGATCCAAACACATCTTACCGTGAAAATCGAATTCAGCGATAAATTTCCGTAATTTTGGTATAAGATTCAGTTATGGACAATGAGTTTGTTATGAGCGATGGTACCAGAGTAGAGCATGTCTGTCTCACCTGCAAATAGTCGTTAGGATTATTAATTCTAATCGGTTCCCAGGAAAAACTATGTAGTAATCTTCCATTCCAAGATTCGTACATGTCAAGATACGATGAGGCGGTAAGTCGCTGATTTGGAATTGTGGGGTACGGCATTCCTATACCTGAAGCAGCATTATCGCACGCTGTGAAATAAACAAAAATACAACAAATATAGTTTCATCTTTGAATTGGGATTCCTGTGAATATAAAGACCGTTAGGGGACTGGATACAAAATGTCGAACAATGGGTGGCACACCACGTGATCGTTCGTGGCGGCCATTTTTTAAATTCGTTCTATTGAACCACTTACAAATGTAGCTAAGCAACCATTTATTTTCTCTCGTTTTAAGTCAGTGGATTATTATCTGAGTTACGTTGTGTATTCTATAACGTGTCTTACTTGTTTTTTCGACTCCATAAAACTCCACGCGCAAACATGGCGCACCAATAAACGCTTTGGGTAGAACTCGTACATATCGACAAACAAGACCGGCGTTGAGGTACCTTTTGATACTGCTGTTGCTATCAGAATTCCTATGGAAAATCTGTATGAAATGAAAACATCAAGACTAATCTAACGAAATGAGATGACTTTGCATCCAACTTGCAGACAAATAAGCCTAATAACTTTTCCGTCTGCCCTTCTGCCCGTCTGCCCGTCTGCCCGTCTGCCCGTCTGCCCGTCTCTGTCTGTCTGTCTGTCTGTCTGTCTGTCTGTCTGTCTGTCTGTCTGTCTGTCTGTCTGTCTGTCTGTCTGTCTGTCTTTCCCTACATGCAGTGGTCAATATATAACTTGTCTAATCTATTTATAATTACCTTGGTTTGATTCTGTTCCTTATAATCAGTCCACGTTTTACCATCTAATGATGTCTGTAAGGTATATGAAGTCACCATCTGGTCAGCCTTGCTGTTTCCTTGTGTACCTACAGCACACAACACGTGAGGCACGCCCAGGTCAATCTGCAGATATGCATTGTTATCATCCATAGCGGCACACCAAGAATCAGCGTTTTTAAACCCAAGTCTACCGTTACTTGCTTTAGTCGCATTACTCAGCGTAGAGGAGGCATTTATTTGAGAGTGTTTAATCAGACCATTTTCGAGTCCAACGGGCTGATTGTCGCACGTTACTAAAGACAACAAGAAAAAAAGAACAAGATGAAATTAACATCAATGACGAGTCGTTTTCGTATGAGTAGGAAAAGCTACGGTACCGTGACACTCAAATGGCTTCCTTTCTGAACCAATCAAAAAGTTATATGGTAATTTTGTCGCTTGGTAATTGTTAGTAATGTAGTTCGTAAGGTTTCTTCAAGTGTAAAAAGACTCAGAAAAAATACTGAGTCTTTTTACGCTTGAAGACTGAACCTTACGAACTACATTACAATCAAAAAGTGTTCAGATTCATCTGATTCAATCAAACTCTTCCAATACGGCACGGTACGGTACGTGAACAGTCACTTTTATATCACTCAGTCTGTGTTACTTACGTGAACACCCATAGAGCTCAATTCTCATCGCAACTCGACCATACCAAGTCTCAGGAACAATTCGTACGTATCTAGTGGTAAACGGTCGAATAAAAATGTGTTTCTGTATGCTTTTCTCATCAGTGTTTCCTTTGAGTGACTGTGGACAACAAGAAAACAAAGACATACATTGTCACCTTGCATATTGGTTAGAGAAGCTACATCAAACACTCGAAATAGTTTTACCAAAGGATGCGTATTCCGCGTCCTTATGAGAGCACAGAGTACGCGCGCGCAGATATTAAAACATTTCTGTAACTAACAAAATTGTAACATTGTAGCAAAATTGTAAAATTGTAACATTTTTGTAACTAACAAAATTGTAAAATTGTAACATTTTTGTAACTAACAAAATTGTAAAATTGTAACATTTTTGTAACTAACAAAATTGTAAAATTGTAACATTTTTGTAACTAACAAAATTGTAAAATTGTAACATTTTTGTAACTAACAAAATTGTAAAATTGTAACATTTTTTAACTAACAAAACTAGTTGTAAAATTGTAACATTTTTGTAACTAACAAAATTGTAACATTGTAGCAAAATTGTAAAATTGTAACATTTTTTAACTAACAAAACTAGTTGTAAAATTGTAACATTTTTGTAACTAACAAAATTGTAACATTGTAGCAAAATTGTAAAATTGTAACATTTTTTAACTACCAAAACTAGTTGTAAAATTGTAACATTTTTGTAACTAACAAAATTGTAACATTGTAGCAAAATTGTAAAATTGTAACATTTTTGTAACGAACAAAATTGAAAATGTGCATTAAGGTTATAATTGTATTTTATAAAAGAAATAGAAAACTTGCCCACTATGCTATGTGCATTTTTAGAGCACTTGGGGACTGATCAGAACACGAGAAAATTGTTGAGAAACTATGCGTCGTACTTCTCTTAAAGTGCTTATGAAGCTTATTTTTTTATTTTGAAAATCGATTACATATGACGTGAATAGTGGGATGTTTCAGTATTTTGTGATTTGAGCTTCGCATTTGCGAGTTATAAAGGTTTGAAATCGTGATATGCTAATTGGGTGACGTCAAATGAGGCATTTGCTGTAACTTATTTATATTTTTTCAAGTAGCATTCTTTTCTGAAATAGAAAAAAAAATTAACATCATTTATATAAGTTGTAGAAAACTTTTTTCCCGATTAAATAATGTCAATGATTTGCAAAGGGGCGCTTTTGTATAATAAATGCCTCCTTTGACGTCAGCGAATTAGCATATCACGATTTCAAACCTTTATCATCGCACAGAAATTTGTGTCACATCCGGGATATTATCCTAATTATATGCTAGACCCATTCCCATTACGGCACTCGGCCACTCGATCTTCGTAATATTTACAGTAAAATCGAAGAAAGTCAATGTTTAGGCTGTCATTTACAAATGAACCAGTGATCTACGATAAATTGTAACAACGGAATACAAAATACTTGCGACTGAAGTTTACTTGCCAAGTTATCGATTGTACATATCCTTTCGTCTTCTAGCGACTTTTTCAGGGTGAATGTCGGGTCTCCGTAGTGTTCAAATGTATGGGATTTCATCATGCCAGCAGTTCGATCGATTCCTGTTGCTCAGCCTTGCGAAATACAATAATTGTAACACTCGAATTTTGGTGCCCCGACATAGCTGGATTGCTTCCAATATCAAGCTTTCCTCCATACCAATGTTCACTAGCGACTTTTCTTGAAGTTCTGTTTCATACCAACGAAGCGAAGCAGTAGAAAATGTCAAATTACGAGACGATTTGTAGCTTCAAAACACTTCCATCGGCTGCCATTTTTCTTTGACCTTGCAGCCTAGCCTCCATTGCTATAGCTACAGACATTTAAGCACCAGTTTCTTTTTTACCACGGATAAAATAAGCCGCGAAGTAAGGGGAATTTATGACATTGGAGCGAGCGATTGGCCGGGCGGGAACTGGGTTCTAGTTTAAGAGATTAACCCGCGAAATTCATTATAAGCTTCCAATAAAAGCTTTTCCCACCAAATTTTCGATACATTTTCTATTTTAGGGGGAAACTCTGAGATTTAAATAAGGATCGTGTATCGTTTCTTCAAATGCAACCTATTTTAAGGATATGACCGATTTGTATCAGGTAATTCTGTGCGATGTAACCGTCGCAGATGCGAAGCTCAAATCACAAAATACTGAAACATCCCACTATTCACTTCATATGTAATCGATTTTCAAAATAAAAAAATTAGCTTCATAAGCACTTTAACACTTTTCTCGTGTTCAGTCGACTGATTCCAAGTGCTCTAAAACTGCACACAGCACGCGCGCGCGGTCAATAGTTACATCATTGTTTATATGGTTAATTACATCACCCTCTTCCTATTTAAAGAAGAACACAGAGCCGGCGAAAAATATTAGAGTTCAATGTGTATAGTATCCACAAACAGAGCACAGAAACCAAAGCTGGAGCGCCTAATGGCACAGCCACACGGTGCAACATTGTTGCCCGCGCAATGCAATGTTGCAGAAGTAGGATCGTAATGTTCTTCAATAACTTGGCCACAATAATTGCACAGTTGGACAGACGCTACAACCATATTTCCAGCAATGTTCATGTATCTAACATACTAATTCCTCATGATTGTAAATTGCCTTCGCAACCATACGATTACTATACTAGTAATATCAAGAGAATGTCATGATTTCCGGCAAACCTATATAAAAATAGGTACCCTTAGGGGTACATGTGGCTACTGCTATATATCTATTTGCACAAACGTATGGTTTCTTGGTCAATCCCGTAAACGGGCTGAATTATCCCACAATGGGGCTCAATTATCCTCAAAAGAGGCTCATTTATCCTCCGAAGAGGCTCATATATTCCCTTATAGGGTTTTTTTGTTTTCCCATTACGGGCTTTTGTATCTCCAAATGGAGCACATTGTTTAAAATCAGCGAGCGTTGTTTTCGCTGTCTTGTCAGTTCAGGTTGGAGTAGTTGCGAATCTCGGCGTAAACATCGGCCTAAAAGTTGAATAACACTTACAGAACCTTTCATTTTTATTTATTTATATTTATTTATTCATTTGCCACACAAATGAATTATTTTACATGGTAATTTGCCACACAAATGAATTATTTTACATGGTAATTTGTCACATAAATAATAGAAAAACAAATTAATAGGTTAAAATAACTAGTGGATATGAGTACTACGTACATGTACATTTGTAAGTTATTCTGACCGTTTAGAAAGACAGAAATAAATATGTGATAAATAATATTGGTGAATTTTCTGAAACTAAACATTATTACTTACTAGATAAACTCGATGCAGACAATCATGACTAGGAAGCAATCGGTTGAGCACGTACGCCGCTCTCGGCTCGCTCTAGGTAATACGAAGTGATAGGGCGATTTCTTTACTCGGGTGGTGATTGGTTCCGAAGTTTAATTATCTATCAGCGAGATTTCTCTACTTGGGTGGTGATTGGTTCCGAAGTTTATCTATTGTTACTTACTTATTTACTTTCTTTCGTTACCTGATAATCTTCCCACGTGTTGCCATCAACACTGTGCTTGAGTTTAAACGATGTAACCCATGTTGTTGCATTCTCGTCACCTTGTGTAGATATGGCTGTCACTGTCTTTAACTGACCCAGATCAATTTGTAGATACTCGTCTTTGGTGGAATTTTCTCCGGCACGCCATGCGAACTTGTCATACAAGCGAGCTGATTGTTTGCCGAATATCTCTCTGTTTACAGTGGTTTCAGATGAAACTGATATTTGAGAGTTATCAATACCGTAAGACTCCATGCCAAGCGGACGAGAGCATGATTCTAGAGAAGAGATGTGAAATGTAAAAGTTAGCAAAATTAACCATTATTGCGACAGCGATCAAATACATTGGTTCTTCTCGTTCTTGTCGTCCATCGTAAACTACCATGCACTATCCACCAATTATACATTTGCTAGAATACATAGCAAAGGTAGGATTGCATTATCCTTGAAAACAACTATCCAGTAAGGACACATATGCAATTAAAGCAATCTCGCGCAATTGCATGAAGTGATGTTTGTTGCGGTTCACAGTGAAAATCCAGTCATGTGTTGAGAAATAGAATCAAATTATATCTTACCGAGATCGATTGCGTAACTGTGATTTGTGAATGACAGTCCAGCTAAAAGAGCAACAAAGGCCTTAAGCAGGACTGACATCTTTGGAAAGTACTCCAAAGACAATCAATCCAATTACAATACTAATTGGCTTTATTTAAGTAAGAAATTGATGACGTATTTATTATTATAAATGCGCATGCGCGCGACTTCTTTCACGTGTGCCGTTAGAGTGTTTACGTCATCAATTAATAATACTATCCGCTTCAATTACTTAATTGAAGCAATTAGAATTCCGCTCGGTGGATTCATTGTCAGTTGCAGTAGTCATTTTTTTCATATTGGGAATTCATCAGGGGTTGCATTGGGTATACTAGATTATATTCTTATTGGGTGGGACATGGTGTACTGTATTGTAAAGGGAACTTCGTGTCCTATTATACAACACCTGCCCTATGGGCGAATCTTGAAAATAAAATATATATATATAATGATTACGTCATCAATTACTTATTTTTAAATAAGTAATTGATTTAAAAACCAATTAGAATTTGGCTCAGTGGATTCATTGTGTTACAGTAGTCACGTGTGCCGTTAGAATGATGAATGATCATCAATTACTTATTTAAACCAATTAGAATTCCGCTCGATGGATTCATTGTGTTACAGTAGTCACGTGTGCCGTTAGAATGATGAATGATCATCAATTACTTATTTAAACCAATTAGAATTCCGCTCAGTGGATTCATTGTGTTACAGTAGTCACGTGTGCCGTTAGAATGATTACATCATCAATTACTTATTTAAACCAATTAGAATTCCGCTCAGTGGATTCATTGTGTTACAGTAGTCAAGTGTGCCGTTAGAATGATTACATCATCAATTACTTTTTTCAATCAATTAGAATTCCGCTCGATGGATTCATTGTGTTCGTAGTTCTGGCCGGAAATGGTCGTCCAGCGTAAGGTCTTTATTGTCCTTTTAGCTGGACTAGTTTCATTTACCAACTACAGTTTGGCTACCACTTTCAGTAAGTCAATATGATATATACTCAATAGTCAGACCTTTGCCGCATTCTACATGCTCCAAACAATAGGCATTGCCATACATTTACTGTATTTCGTCTACTCCAATCTTGCTCTATTGTTTGTGGACATATAGTACTTTATAGTACCTGTAGGTCAAGATTGGAGTAGACATTTCCATACATTTATTGTATTTCGTCTACTCCAATCTTGATCTGATGCTATTGTTCATGGACATATAGTACCTGCAGGTCAAAACTGGGTAGGCATTTCCATACATTTACTGTATTTTGTCTACTATAATCTTGACCTGATGCTATTGTTCGTGGACATATAATAATAATAATAATAATAATAATAATAATAATAATAATAATAATAATAATAATAATAATAATAATAATAATAATAATAATAATAATAATAATAATAATAATAATAATAATAATAACTTTATTTATATAGCGCTTTTACATGGACAACTTACAAAGCACTTTACAACTGATACAACGAAAATAAACATAATCATAATCCAAAAAAATATATACTTAAATCTTAAACCTAATCCTAAGTGTTAAAAATATAGTTAAAAATATCAAAAATATATATATGTATAAAATACAGCCCTTTGCAAAAATTCTGTAAAAGCAATATCGATCGATATATCAATATATCGGGTGCATTGTGGGTAATTTTCATCATAAAATGGCTGAATAAGCCCTCTAAAGTTCAAATTTTTCAAATATATTTTTCACATACATACTACAAAGGTTATTTGGGTTTAGATTCAGGTTTAATAATAGCTAAAATCAAAGAATTAGGATTATGCAAATTACTATATATTGATATATCGATATATTAGGATTTTACAGAATTTTTGCAAAACGCTGTATACTGAAATAGAATATAATAAAATAGAACAATATAAGAAATGCTATAGTATAATATAGTACCTGCAGGTCAAGACTGGGGTAAACATTTCCATACATTTATACTGTATTTTGTCTACTGCAATCTTGCTCTATTGTTTGTGGACATATAGTACTTTATAGTACCTGTAGGTCGAGACTGGGGTAGACATTTCCATACATCAGTTTATACTGTTGTATTTTGTCTACTGCAATCTTGACCTGATGCTATTGTTCATGGACATATAGTACCTGTAGGTCAAGACTGGGGTAGACATTACCATACATTTATACTGTATTTTGTCTACTGCAATCTTGCTCTATTGTTTGTGGACATATAGTACTTTATAGTACCTGTAGGTCGAGACTGGGGTAGACATTTCCATACATCAGTTTATACTGTTGTATTTTGTCTACTGCAATCTTGACCTGATGCTATTGTTCGTGGACATATAGTACCTGCAGGTCAAGACTGAAGTAGATGAACGTCTTGTATTAAACATTTAAGAAAGTGAAGTGAATTCAAGTAGACTGCAAAACAGTTCCTATACTTCTTCGCGAGACTCCGTCGAAAAGAGTTGCCTCATTCTCTCGCGGAGATTCGCGGAGTTGGCTGAATATTTATGATGAGAAAGATCAATTGATTGCCACCAAAGCTTTGCTTCGTCTAGGATCTTAAAAATATAAAAGTCTATCAGCATATTTTGCAAACATTTTTCAGGATGCGGTACCACAATAGTTGGTCTGGACGACCCCTCCAAGTTCCCCAACAGTGCTTTCTCAGCATCCTCATTCACCCGGCCAAAGGGGAGGCCACACGAGGCTCGGTTTACAAGCAAGATAGGCTGGAGCTGCCTTCCTTGGTACAGTAGACTAGAATTTCTGCAAGTTGACCTTGGGACTGTGTATACGGTGTGTGCAGTGGAGATCAGATCAGGAACGTACTTTAAGCGCATAAGTGGAAGACGTTTCAGTGAGTCCGCGGCCCGTGTTGCGATTTACAGGTTTCATTACTCGATGGATGGAAAAAAATGGGATAAATTTCAAAAGGTAACCAAACATAGACATAGACATAGACATAGACTTTATTTTAGTACCAGTAGTTTGCATACAATTGTAACCAAACTCAGTGGTTATCCCCCCCTCTCTATATAGCGCGACTTTGGGGAGGAGTGGTTATGAAAGAGATAGCCCTCCCCTCCCCAATATGCCATATATGGGGGTATAACTACTAAGCTCGTATTTAGTATATAGCTAATTGCATAATCGTTGTCGGGTTGAAAATCATAAATCATAGAAGCTGAGACCGCAATGATGGATGGGAAATCAGTTCATGACCTGCATTACATACAGATATATTCAATGTTCTCGTAGTTTTGAAGGTATATGAGCTATTTAACTAAGATCCTACAAGTCTGCATAAAAAGGTCGATGATTTGACGGTGTTATTTGAGAGTTTTAATTTCCCAGAATTCCTTTTGGTCATAGCTTTCATGATTTTCAACCCGACAACGATTATGCAATTAGCTATATACAATTCACTCTTACATGCTCTTACCACAATCGTCAGTTATTGAAACAGTTTTATAGTACGTCTAGCTATACCCCATTCACACCAAGGCTTATATAATAATACTTTATTCATTAATATTAATACATCAATATCAATACAATGAAAGGAGATATCAGAGGTTAACCCTATCGAGGATATCTCCCAAGTACTCATAACTATAATATAATACTTTATTCATTAATATTAATACATCAATATCAATACAATGAAAGGAGATATCAGAGGTTAACCCTATCGAGGATATCTCCCAAGTACTCATAACTATAATATAATACATTCATTAATATTAATACATCAATATCAATACAATGAAAGGAGATATCAGAGGTTAACCCTATCGAGGATATCTCCCAAGTACTCATAACTATAATATAATACTTTATTCATTAATATTAATACATCAATATCAATACAATGAAAGGAGATATCCTGAGGATATCTCCCAAGTACTCCTAACTATTTAATACTTTATTCATTAATATTAATACATCAATATCAATACAATGAAAGGAGATATCAGAGGTTAACCCTATCGAGGATATCTCCCAAGTACTCATAACTATAATATAATACTTTATTCATTATATTAATACTCAATATCAATACAATGAAAGGAGATATCAGAGGTACTATATCGAGGATATCTCCCAAGTACTCATAACTATAATATAATACTTTATTCATTAAATTAATACATCAATATCAATACAATGAAAGGAGATATCAGAGGTTAACCCTATCGAGGATATCTCCCAATAAAAAAGATAAACAATTAAATATAATAAAATACATAAAATTGAATATATAAGTAGCATAAGGATTAAGTAGAAGAGGCAGGCAACTTCTGATTGTCCAATTTGTCCAATACATATTGGAGTGCAGACTGTGAATCCTGGAGGATCCTTTTATTGGGAGTTCATCGTTGAACATTAGCACCTATTTATCTCTATTCTAAATTCGTTGACTAAATTTATTACTAGAAGGCTTAAACATGTTTAAGCCGGTTTAACTAAACAGGTTTAGAAAATTATCTACAAACGCCATGAAACTTTTGGCACAAAACTGCTGGTAAACTGTCCTTTATGTTGCACAGTATAAATTCCAGGTAGTTTGATTCTTGTGAAATTAAATGCCCTCGAATTAGAGAAGCGAAAATAAACTTAGTTTAACTAATAAACAAGGCTTGGTGTGAATGGGGTATAGTACTACAACTGAAATCCTGCTCAATTTGTATACCAGACATTATTTTATTTACTCTCGCTCCGACGATCTGGTAGCCTCCCTCGCATCCGTTTTTAGCTCCGTCACGCAACGCCCTCGCCCACAAACGTCTGCTCATCTGAGCGATACATTCCATTCCCTAAAATTGGCCAATCACAGCGAGGCTTCTAAAATCCGGTGGCTAAGGACTTTGACCTTGGTTAGCTTCACGCCAGTGTGTGTTTACAAATGCAGCAATTCGAGTTGGCGGTTCAAACAGTGTGTGAGAAATTCAAAATTAATGGTTTTTAAAAATAGTTATCAACGAGAGGCATTAGTTGGCTTGATCGAAAAGAAAGAGGATGTATTCGTAAATCTTCCTACTGAGTTCGGGAAATCCTTGATTTACCAGGCATTGCCATTGATTTTTTTTAAATCAATTTAACCCATTCGCTCCTGTGAGCTATTTTGAGTTTTTTAACGATTTTCTGGACCTAATCACGCCACAGGAAATTTCGATTCCATATAAGGGGTTTCCATGGAAATCTTGACAGTTCTGAATGCCCGTGGGCTCGCGTTTAAACATGTGCTGTCTTTCTTCTTGGGAGCTCGTTGGGGCTAGTGGTGTTCACTACTTTGAAGAGGCCAATTTTGCATTTTTAGAGTGTTTATAGCCATTATTCACCACAGAAGCCCCCTAGAGACCGTTCTGCTGAAAGAACCCAGCAGCGAGAAACGATTTTCACGAAGACATGTCGGCACTGCCATTACGAAATTCAAAATGGCGGACTCAACTGTGAAATCGTCTCTCTGGTTGTTCTATGGTGAATTCCAGGACCTATACAAAGGCATTTTTGCCGACTTTGGACTTGTAAAGAATGCAACCGGTGCAATATTTTGCCTGTAGGACCGAGTGGCTCGGCACTCTATAAAAGTCTAAAAAACGGAAAGGCGGGATACTTGCTGTCGAAAATTACCGGATGTTCCCCAGCATCCTTTTCGGGCGTGCAGAAGGACTAACACGTGTTAGCGAAAGTGGTCCTAAGGAAATGGCTATTGTTCGGCGAGTTAAGGAAGAGAGAGGGAAAAATTCATGACTATATGAAGAAGAGAGATGGAAGTTTGCCGAGAAAGTGGCGTTTTGTTTCGCAAGGATGTATTTTGGAAGAAAATCCAAGTCAAATGTCGTTCATTTTCGAGGTGTAAAATTGCGTCAAAAACGCGCATTTTTGGCGATTTCTATGAAAAATAAATTGAACTAGGGCCCAGAAATCGGACCTGAAAGTCAGTTTACTTGAGGTTAAAATTTGAAGAGTTATCTAGTTGTCACTAATAACTGGCCATGAGATCGATGTTACGAAAATTCAGAAAGTTAGCATTTTTCATAGCAGTATCGATGTTTAGGAGTCAATGGGTTAAAAACGAGTATCGATGTGTAGGAGTCAATGGGTTAAAAACGAGATTTCCGGAGACGCTGGACACATTGTTGTTGTCGTTTCGCCTCGTAACTGGGTTGTAGTGTCTTGTTTACAAATTTAAAAGGGTATTCTACACTCATCTTCACTCTTAATTACTTCGGAATTTGTTTTGCATTTATCTTGCTTTAATTTGATCGCACAGGAGTTCAGTGAGGTCAACAAAGCTACCGAGCGAATGCAACTATGTCGGGTAAATATGCCCAAAGGCATTGTAAACTGGTAGCTGATACGGCTGTTGAAAGGAAGGATTCCAGGTCCAACCGCAGTATAACCGCTATAAGAAGTGCAAGTAGTAGATTCTGAAGATGTAAACATTAAAGATTTTGCCACCTCTGCTCGGCCACTTGATCTGAAATGCACACGTCCGAATCTCTCCGCGTTCGCTTTACCCTTGCTGATCTATTTCGTATAAAATTGTTTCGGATATCCTGTTTCAATGCTTTAATGTTCTTCTCTAATTTGTCAAGTTTCACCAGACGTTTGTAGCACGGGTTAGTGCAAATGAAGAAGTTATTCATCGAGTAGACACTGACATCCACGTCAGCTGCGGTTTTGTGGAATGACCTTCCTACTAAAGTTATCGAATTCATGAATAATTAACGAGGGAAATACAATAGAAATCATAAGCGTAGCAGACATCTGTAAATCGGCAAGAGATTCGTCCTCATTTGCATTCAACTTTAACTTGGATTTTCTCGGCCAAACTGTTTCCTATCATCCAAATTATAGTAAAACATCCACTTATATATACATCGTTGGATTCGATAAGTAATATACAATATTCGCGTCCGATCTGTATGGGATTTACAAACTCGAGCCGTACTTAAAGAAGCTGACTCCCTTGAACGATTTAAAAGCTTGTTAAAGACTTATTTGTTTACTTTTTGTTAATCTCTTTTTTCTATTTTGCACTATGTTTGCACTCGTGTTTACCTTATTTATATTTTTCTTTCCTCTCTTGTAATATATTATACACATACATATATATAGATATAGATAGATTTTTATTGATTTTTTCAGTACATATTTTTTATATTGTAAAAAGCATCGAGACTCCCGTTAGGTGCGTTTTTAAGAAATATATATTATTATTATTATTGATCAGTCCTCTTATATCGAGCGAAGAATTTGTCTAGTTCAATAAAAGCCGCTCTGTGATTGGCTGCTTTATGACAATTGCTTTAATCGGCTTTTCGCAAACAATCGGGAATGGAATGTATCGCTTAGATGAGCAGACGTTTGTGGGCGGGATGTTGCGTGACGGAACTAAAAACGGATGCGAGGGAGGCTAACGATCTGGCAATATGTCGCGAATTAATGAAACATGTCCCGTCCAAACAGCGGTCGTCGGAGCGAGTTACGTCAATGTAAGTCTATGTAAGTCTATGTAAGTCTATATATGTCAATGTAAGTCAATGTAAGTCAATGTATGTCAATGTAAGTCAATGTAAGTCAATGTAAGTCTATATATGTCAATGTAAGTCAATGTAAGTCATTGTAAGTCTATATATGTCAATGTTAGTCACTGTATGTCAATGTATGTCAATATATGTCAATGTAAGTCAACTGTTTATGAAAAGCGCCTAAAGCCGATCTGTATAGGCGCTATATAAATATATAATAATATTATGATTAATATAATTAATGCAAAACCGGGCTTGACGCAAGCATAATTCATAAGCGCAGGGATTTTTCGCTGATTTGAAGTTGTCACGAGCATTTTTCTTTCCCATGTTTTTGAAAATATTTTTTCTAGCGTGACGGAAGTAAGCAAAAAATTTGCGCAAAGCATGCTGGGAAAATGTTTTCATTTCCGGTGCTTGAGCATGCGCTTACGGATGTATGCTTGCGTTGGCCCGTTTTGACACGACACAAGGTCTGAATCACATGATAGCTTTATATGAGGTTTTGTGATGTGAGTATTGATCGTGGTACTTTTAAAGAAATTAGAGGGACTAGTCAAGAAGATCACGAAACAGCACAAAACCTTTCTTCCAAATCCGGTCAATACAAGATTTGTACAGATTCATCCCATTACTTTCTGGGTCCATCGAACTTTGAGGCTGGAGCTGTACGGAGTTCCGCTTAAAGGTAATTATTTATGTCACTTCCTTGCCTCCTTGCCTCCTTGCCTCCTTGCCTCCTTGCCTCCTTGCCTCCTTGCCTCCTTGCTTCCTAATTTAATTAAAAGTTATCAATAAGATCGTACATTTGCCTGTTCCTCTTTCTCATACCACTAGAGCATCTCAGCACGTGCTCTCATCATCTTGGTATGCAGACCTATGGTATTGATAACTCTCATATCAATCCCACCAATGCGGAATATCTTCAAATTGATTTGGGTCAGATAAAAACAGTAAGGGCTCTAGCTACACAAGGTGATAAGGACAGGGCTGTATGGGTGTCGTCGTATAAGCTAAAGTACAGTGTTGATGGCAAATCGTGGAAAGATCTTAAGGTACTCTAGCGTTTATTGTTTAAACCTGGTTTTCACTAGCGACACCATCCTCGGAAACCCAGGGGCTGTAGGGGGAGGGGGAGGGGAAAAGGAAAGGGGTCGGAAAACAGCCCCTGGGGACAAACTCTTACAGAACGAGTTCCAGAGAAGTTAATGAGATGTGCTCTGATTGGCCACAAAAATATTTTGTGGCCAATCAGCAAAGAGCGGTACGTTGCACGATGACAGATAGTGCGAAGACATCCGGTAGCCCGTTTTAAGGTGATTCCCTTGAATTGCATTGCGCACGCTCTACTGCGCACGATTCTGAATAAAATTTTAGTTGACGAGCGCGCGCTAACTTACGCCATCGAGCTCGCGCACATTGGAGACCATTGGAAATCGTTAAATATTTCAAGTCATAACTGAAGTTTTCTCAAAATAAATCGAAAACGAGCACGGTGACCCCCATTTTTTATTCAATAACTTTCATCACACTATAGTTCTCTAGTATATAGCAAAGTATTAAAAAAAGTTAGGATTTCAAACATTAAAAAAATTGAATGAAAGTGATACGGAGTATCGAGTTTTAGACCCTCTCGGTGGTTCGAACATCTGTGTTTTTTGTTCTATTTTTCGACAACTATGCAAAATTTGAGCATTTTCTTACTATCAGACGGTAGGCTAGAGATACAAAAGCTATATCAACCACTTTAGTTCATTATTAATAGTTTGTCTTTTAAGTTGTGAAAAATTATTTACCCGATTCCGATGTCACGCGAGACTCGACTGAAAGACCTAAAATATCATAATTTCAAAGCAGTGTAGCGCAAAAATGAGCGCGGTGACCCCCTGTTTTTAGTGCATTTTTTGAAACTCCATACCGTAATGTATCACCATGCCAAGTTATAGAAAATTCTAGGATTTGCTTCTATTTCAAGGGAATCACCTTAACTTCAAAGTGCACGATTCCCATGTGGCAATATGTAGTCTAAATGCAGTCGTTTCCCTTCTTTCTGCATGTGATCCATAGTTTTCCCTGGCGCCGTTTTTTGGGAGTTTCTCTCTCGTTTCAAAACGAAGAGCACAAAAGGTTTCCATACAGGAACATTGGGGTCAACTTTCTCGTTAATGATCACGAAATCTTCAACATTTCTTTTTCTTCTTTTATCGAGAGATTCTTTGCCACAAACATGGAAGCAGTCATTAACAGCCTTTTTAGAGGTTTTCTGAAATTCTTCCATACAACCGGACGACAACAAGCGTAGAATAGAATAGAATTTAGCGAGATCCATCAGTTTGTATTCATGTATAAACAATGGCTCAGTGATAACTTCAAAGTGATAATTGATTTGGTTGGCAGTTTTTGTTAACAGATCGTTAAATCATTTAATCCCATTAACCTTCTCTGGAACTCGTTCTGTAAGAGTATGTCCCCAGGGGCTGTTTTTCCCTCTTTCCCTTTCCTTCCCCCCTCCCCCTACAGCCCCTGGGTTTCCGAGGATGTAGCGACACGAGCATACTCAAGTATGTTAAAGCCATCACTCAAAATCACGTTGATTTTTAGTATTCCCCACGATTCATTTCTATGGCATTGATATTTAGACATAAGACTATATTCAAGATGTTTGATGAATTAGTCCTAAAAATACTGACGTCAAGTGGTCACGTGACCTAGGCATGTGAAAGGTTCGTTTTTTTAAATATGCGGTCGCGAATTTAAGTTATGCTAAACTCGTTTTTGGGCTTGAACCAGGCCTTAACATACTTGAGTAAGCACAGGCACTGACAAGAGTCGTTATGTCACTGTGAAACTCGGGCCCGACGCAAGCATAAGCACAAGCACAAGAGGCCTTATATCGCTGTGAAACTCGGGCCCGACGCAAGCATAAGCACAAGCACAAGAGGCCTTATATCTCTGTGAAACTCGGGCCCGACGCAAGTATAAGCGCAAGCACAAAAGGCGTTATGTCACTGTGAAAACGTGCCCGATGCAAGCATAAGCACAAGCACAAGAGGCGTTATGTCACTGTGAAAACGGGCCGGACGCAAGCATAAGCACAATGCACTAAGATCCAACTATTTTGACACTAATGCCGTTTGCGTCGGCCCATTTTCAAAAGACACAAACTATTATGTTTGCGCTGAACACACACTGCAATCATTTTGCCAACAAAATTGTGCGCAATGTTGCATCGTGTGTCTGTGCCTTTATGCTGATCCTTGCGCGCTGTTCAGTGTTTGCGCTCGACGTTGTAGTGAAAATTAACCAGCTTTTGGTTTCCAGAAGCGCTTAAAGTGCTACTACAACGAAATATTTTCTTTTGAAAATCGATTACATATGAAGTGAATAGTGGGATGTTTCAGTATTTTGTGATCTATTGGATAAAATAAGTTAAATTATTAGCTATTGTATTGGGATGTTCTGATTGGTTAGATATCAAATATTCTCCATAAATTATCCAAAATAATTGATAAAATAATTCACGTAAGAACTGGTCGACTGAATGCAACTGCCGATGGAATGTTTAAATTTTCTATTTTTAAAACTAGCGATCTCATTGAATTGGCTTTCTTTAACACTATATAATTCATTTAACTTCCCTTTTGGCTTTGGACAGTTTCGTGTTTCGAGTCAGTAAGCTTATAGTTAATTGCATAATCGTTGTCGGGTTGAAAATCATGAAAGCTATGACCAAAAGGAATTCTGGGTAATTAAAACTCTCAAATAACACTGTCAAATCATCGACCTTTTTATCCAGTCTTGTAGGATCTTAGTTAAATAGCTCATATACCTTCAAAACTACAAGTAAATTGAATATATCTGCATGTAATGTGGCTCATGAACTGATTTCCCATCCATCCTTGCGGTCTCAGCTTCTATGATTTATGATTTTCAACCCGACAACGATTATGCAATATTAGCTATATACTACATTAAAGGCTCATTAAAGGTTTTACATCTTGCACTGATTTTTTGCTGGACCATAAAAGCGTGATTTCGGAAGCACAAAAACCGATTATAGCAATAATAATGCTATATTTTATTCTGTTGCTATTTTGATCATCAGAGTTCGACAAAAAGGCTTAATATAGTCAAATGTTAATTTAATTCTGGCTTTTCACTGCACACTGGCTATTCACAAAATTCGTATTTTGTTTGATATTAAATTTGTTTTTCTATAAATACTGTAACAAGATTGTTGTTATCATAAAAAATGTAATTTTATCTCTTAGCTTCTGGCGAATTTTTCCAACAATCTCAATAATGTATACTGAAAGCATATGGTACATAGTTCTATGAAATGGTAAACTTTTTGTTGAGATTTGGGCAAAAAATGTATATTTTTGAGTAATGAAATTTATGTTCAATAAAATGTTTACACTTTGACCGATCTCAGCATCATATCTAAAAATATGACCTTGGATGGGAACATTACAAGAACATTGGAACATTGACAGAAGAGGCGCCCTACCATAAAACGAATACCATAATAAATGTGTTGACGATGAATTCATGTTCTAGAAATTATGACGAAGAAATTGTCGAAAATCTTCGACCGAGCGATTTTTCCCAGAGAAGTTACTGGAATTTTTCAAAACAGGAAACATGACTTTAATGAATTATGTTGTGGAAATTGTGGAGATTTCGGCTCAATTTCGAGATAACTCAGTTTAAAGATTGGGATAATTGAGTATTCCAGACATCATACACAAGTTTACCCTTGATGAAAGCTAAAATATAATAATATACATTCCATATGTATAAGAATTGACTAAATGTATTTACTTTCCCTTACATATTCTTCGCGACTGAGCTTGCAACGTAGACAAACTGTTTACTCCATGTCAGCTGGCCGCCATGTTGTCCAAAATAGAGTAATTAGCACAGCAAAAGAACAGTAATTTGATATCAAATAAAGGCATAATACTCTAATATTTCGATCAATGAAATAACTTTAAGGCACATAGCCTGCGTAGCTTGGCTTTCCGAGGGAAAGGGGACTGGGGCAAGGAGGGAAAGGGGTAGGGAAAGGGGGAGGGGAGGAGGAAAACGGGGGCAGGGGGAAGGGGGAGGCGGAGGGAAAGCCAAGCTACGCAGGCTATAATCACAAAGATAGCATTAAGAATTCATTTCTGCGTGTTCAGTACATACAATTCTCGTAATACGTCCGCAAAAACTGTAAACATTGGAACCAAACAACTTGTCTCGAGTACATCGTACATCTTGCCGTTAATCTGACTGTGGCGACGCATGCGCACACAAAATTCCCTCCCGTTGCACTGATTACAAAATGTCCATATGTAATACACCAATAAAAAAAATAAAAAATAAAAAATAAAAAATAAATGAAAATTGCCAAAAAGTTAAGGTATAATACGTACTTTCGCCGATGTTTTTAAATATTTAATATTTAAAAGTTTGTCTGTTATCCAGTGACATCATATGCCAATTTTAAAACATCTCGTATGAGGGAAACTAGTAAAACAAGCAAACATTTTGGTTATTGTCTTTGTGAGCTGTTCTGATTGGTTAGATTATATCAAACATTTGCAATAAAAATAAAAATAAAAAATTACCCGAAATAATTGATGAACTCTATTTTTATATTGCACAAATTCCATTAATTAACCTAAGCGCTTTACACTGAAAACACTAAATTTGGAAAAACGTATATCCGTTGTTGTAACGTGTAACACCGACGTACTCTGCCGTTACCCAGTGAATGCGTGATGTATGGAATGTGTGACTTCACACCTATGTCACATTCACATTCACACGAGTATGTAGTCGTCCAAGTATAGGCTTCAAGTAAGACGAAGCGTTTGAAGATGTCGGGGGAAAAACGTTCTCTATTGAGACCTCTTCATTAATGAGCTGCTTTAAAGTTTATCCGAATTGCTAGACCTTTGATTGAAGTTGAACTTGAGAAGTTATGAGAAGAAGTTATGTTGAAACTAAGGCGAATAAGGTAACAAATTGAAATAACCTCACTTTCTCACACGGTTTTTGGTGTACAAGTAAAATCAGTGTACAGGAAAAAATATGAGGGGATATTATTTATAGTTCGAGATAGCGATTCGAGATAACCGAGTTCGAGATTTGAACGTAATCACTGTCTCATGGAATTCATGGCGGCCATGTTGGTTCCCGATAACCGAAAGCAGTCCTCATTACCTTTGTATTGTAAATATCCAGGGATGTGATGTGGATGTGTTGTGGCAGTACCTGCAAATTAGCGTTCTGACCAGCATATCAGGCTTAAGAGCGGCTCCGCGTAAATATCAACTATGGTACTACAGGATAGAAAAAGTAGGATTTCTCAAGTTCGCCCAAAATAATGCTATTGGGTCACTTATTGTAGAAATATAAATTTTAAATCGTTAAGCCGAATATTTTTTTTTTTTTTGAGCCGGCCTTTCCTTTACTGCTTCGCACGGACCTGGGAAATCGCCTAGAAATTGCAGCTCAACTCGGATGCTTTTTGACAACAAATACGGTTAGTAATCCGAAACTAATTCAATGACGCATTTGCCTGATCTTCGCTCTATGTCACGCGTTCGTTTGATAAGAATCGGTTAAAAATAGGATTTTTTACAGAATTTTGAAATGTGATCGCTTCACACAATGTGTTTGATATGTTGAAATTGCCCTTTTTCGGGAACTTAAAATAATGATACACGGCTTTCTCCTAAATAACTAATTTCAACGGATAGACCAATATTTTCGCTTCAAAATGGTAAAATAAAATTTTGGGGAACTTTAAATTAGCGCCGCTGGGAGCGAAGACTTGTGTAAACATTTGACCTTTTGATACGATCATGTGGAGAACGGAGTCGTGACAACACAAATTTATTTTCTCTTCGAATGTTTTGTAAACTCGAGTACTGAGCTTAAATGAGTTAAACAAGAGAATAGTGATACGTATGGGTTTATTTCTTTCCTTTGAGCTTGCTTAGGAGATTCTCAAATCAATCAAATTGAAATAATTAAAAACGGCAACATTCTTTGTCTTGAGCAATGCGTGAATGGTAGCTCAATCTTTTTACATAATTACAGCCAGTGGTACTTTGGATGGCACGATAGCCTTTCTAAACAGATTTGTTACCTTGAAATGCTTTCCAAACTTTAAAAGCACAGTTATTTGAAGCTTCCGCTTGCACATGGAACGGAGCTGCCATGTCACAACAAACTGTAACTGTCAAACTATACAACCACCACAGGTAACCCAAACTGGGTAAACCCGGATTCTACACGGATTAGAGGGAAGTCGAAACAAGGATGTGAGCTGGTCATGAAGAATCGAACCGCGCACCTTTCGCTTATAGAAGGCACGCACTACCTACCTACCTACCTACCTACCTACTAACCAACTAAGCCATCCTTGCACCTATACCTACCTACCTACCTACTAATAACCAATGAAGCCATCCTTGCTCCTACAAAACACAGTAAAATATTCATTTTCCTTGGAAAACTATGAAACTATCAAATTGTTTTCCAAATATAAACACTAGAGTTATTAAATTGCTAAGATTTAATGTATAACTATACGGGTATGTGCCGCGGGATAGGGTATGGTTTTTTGAGCTCCCAGGTCTGGGGTAGGGTATCGTTTTTTCACTTTTAGTCTAGGATAGGGTACGTTTTGGTGTGGTATAGGGTATGGTTTCCCGCAATAACGCCATTATCAGTCGCTATCAGTTTTGTGGTCCCTTTAGCACGCTTTCAACTGGGATAGGGTATATATTTTTATTCTTTAGTCTGGGATAGGGTATGGAAAATCAAAATGTTAGGTCTGGGATAGGGTCAGGGTTTTGAGGTGGGAGTCCGTGGCACCCCCCTACCCAAAAAAATACCCTTAGTGACCCCCCCCCCCCCCCCCCCCCCCCCCCCCCCCCCCCGGCGGGCTTGCAACATGCTACACTGAGTTTCAGTTGTTAATTTTGTTGGATTGAAGCATCTCACACAGTTTGTACTGGTTATACGTCACCGGTTATTTCACGGACGACAAGTGCGCGTGTGGCGGTGTAATTGAGTTCTTTCTGTAGCAGCAATTTCATCATCACTGTCTGCATCATGATGGTGGCGTAGTGCTGCAGCTTGTCTTGACAAGTACGATCTTCAAGGAATTACAATAATTTTCATGTCGTACTAGCCCCTCTCCCAGCGCCAGCTGCACATACTAATGTAGTACTAGTTAGTGACGTTCACACCGCAGTCTAACGTTTGAGCATGAAAACGAGAGCGGAGTACGATTGTATCTGTTCTGCTGTCAAAAACTCCTCAGGATGGAACAATCTTGCTCCGTCACTTGCATAGCGTATATCCCGTGCTACTGTGGCGGGGGTCGAGTTTTTTGGCCTGTCTGTTGCCCGATACGGAATTTGTCATCTAGAATTTTTTTTGGACATCGTTGAATCTTCGAGATGACTTTGTGGTTTTTAGGGCCCAACCTTTCGTGAGAGGACAGTACCTATTCCTGACATGATTCTAGCGTTTTCTGTAGTACTGGCTAACAGTTTGTGCTGATACAGCATTTTCGCCTGATCGAGAAGCGTTTACCTTTTCTCTCGCAGCTCGGATTTCTCGTAGAGGACATGCTTCTCTCCCGAGGGCAGAGTGGGATTGGTATACTTTTATACATTCTTTGTTGTTGGGGGCACTGAAAGAGGCCAACAGAAAGTTGCTGCTCTTTCACCTGTGGTGCAGCCACCACCTCTGGTCGCTTCCTTGATCTCTGCACCTCCACCACTGATATGCTCGTAAAGCTGCCGGCTGTGAACGGCGGTCGGAGAGTGGTTTTGAAATGGTCGTGCTAAGAAATTAATAAATACAAAAATGTCAACCAAATTTATATGCAAGCTACCAGACACAATTGCGTCATTGTGATTGCCAACTACTCATTAATGCGTGTAAAGCGCATTGATCGAGTTTTAAGGAATACGCTATATAAGAATAAAGTTATTATTATTAATTATTATTATTATTATTAACTATTATTATGGAATTATAGGCAAGTTATGGATTATTATTAAGATACTCGGTGGGTGCATCATTAGAAATTGAGGGGTTGAGGAGGCTGGGGGCGAGCAGCTTTTTTGTTCACATTCTTTTCAACTCTCAACATGGAGCCTGACTTTCAGACGGTTTCAGAAGCCGTGTGTCCTCCGCTCTCGTTTTCATGCTCAAACGTTAGACTGCGGTGTGAACGTCACTAACTAGTAAAAAACATTAAAAATGCAGCTGGCGCTGGGAGAGGGGCTAGTACGACAAAAATAATTGTAATACCTTGATCGTACTTCTCAAGACAAGCTGCAGCCGCACTACGACCATGTTTTGCAAACTGTAATGATAAATTGCTGCTACAGAAGAACTCAGTTACGCCGCCACACGCGCACTTGTCGTCCGTGAAATCAGTGCTTGGTGACGTATAACCAGTACAACCTGTGTAGATGCTTCCTGATCCACTAGAAGCTTAAGCAAACTCAGTGTCAGCGCATGTTTGCAAGATATTTGCACACATTTTGATATAAACACTGAATCTGTAACTGCTCGCCGCAAGTCCCCTAGCGTTGTTGACTGAAATGATTCAGGAATGCAGTTGTAATAAAGAAATTTAGCAAAACACGACGCAATTACCGACGTGAATCCCGGGGGGGGGGGGGGGGGGGGGGGGGGGGGGGGGGGGTACTCCCTTTGTCGAAGTGGTAGGGGTGCTCGGCGGTCGGTTTTGAAAACGACCCTAAAAAGGTACGCATAAATTAAAAGAGCTGTTGAAGCCATTTGATTTTAACCCCTAAAGGTACGACCATATATGATGATTATTAAGAATTAAATTTGATAAAAGACACTTGGGTGCATCAAAAGAGAGGATTAAGTTTGTTAATCTGACGAAAAAGTGATTGTGCTGCGTTTACAGTGACTGGAGAACATCTTTCTTCTGCGGTTCTTTCATGTTTGTCAATAAAGAAATTAAATAAAAATTGACCCTAAAAGGTACGGAGTCATTGTTGCGTAACTGACTTTTGAGTCGGAACCCCTAAAAGGTACACACAGGAAATATTTCGAACCCTAAAAGGAGCGCCGAGCACCCCTACCACTTCGACAAAGGGAGTACCCCCCCCCCCCCCCCCCCCCCCCCCCCCCCCCGGGGCGTGAGATGATGGATACGACGCCATTTCACTTGTTTTCATGACGATCCTCTTCATGACATGAAGCGCGCGCTGTCATATTTCACTTCGCGTTTGCTAAGTTTCCCTATTGCATTAAATCTTAGCAATTTAATAACTCTAGTTTTATATTTGGAAAACAATCAAATTGATAGTTTCATAGTTTTCCAAGGAAAATGAATATTTACTGTGGTTTGTAGGAGCAAGGATGGCTTAGTTGGTTATTAGGTAGGTAGGTAGGTAGGTAGGTGCAAGGATGGCTTAGTTGGTTATTAGGTAGGTAGGTAGGTAGGTAGGTGCAAGGATGGCTTAGTTGGTTATTAGGTAGGTAGGTAGGTAGGTAGGTATGTAGGTAGTGCCTTCTATAAGCGAAAGGTGCGCGGTTCGATTCTTCATGACCAGCTCACATTCTTGTTTCGACTTCCCTCTAATCCGTGTAGAATCCGGGTTTACCCAGTTTGGGTTCAGCTGTGGTGGTTGTATAGTTTGACAGTTACAGTTTGTTGTTGACATGGCAGCTCCGTTCCATGTGCAAGCGGAAGCTTCAAATAACTGTGCTTTTAAAGTTTGATGCATTTCAAGGTAACAAATCTGTTTAGAAAGGCTATCGTGCCATCCAAAGTACCACTGGCTGTAATTATGTAAGAAGATTGAGCTACCATTCACGCATTGCTCAAGACAAAGAATGTTGCCGTTTTTAATTATTTCAATTTGATTGATTTGAGAATCTCCTAAGCAAGCTGAAAGGAAAGAAATAAACCCATACGTATCACTATACTCTTGTTAACTCATTTAAGCTCAGTACTCGAGTTTACAAAACATTCGAAGAGAAAATAAATTTGTGTTGTCACGACTCCGTTCTCCACATATCGTATCAAAGGTCAAATGTTTACACAAGTCTATCGCTCCCAGCGGCGCTAATTTAAAGTTCCCCAAAATTTTATTTTACCATTTTGAAGCGAAAATATTGGTCTATCCGTTGAAATTAGTTATTTAGGAGAAAGCCGTGTATCATTACTGATTTTAAGTTCCCGAAAAAGGGCAATTTAAACACATCAAACACATTGTGTGAAGCGATCCAAAATTCTGTAAAAAATCCTATTTTTAACCGATTCTTATCAAACGAACGCGTACATAGAGCGAAGATCAGGCAAATGCGTCATGAATTAGTTTCGGATTACTAACCGACGCTGTCAAAAAGCATCCGAGTTGAGCTGCAATTTCTAGGCGATTTCCCAGGTCCGTGCGAAGCAGTAAAGGAAAGGCCGGCTCAAAAAAAAAATATTCGGCTTAACGATTTAAAATTTATATTTCTACAATAAGACGACCCAATAGATTATTTTGGGCGAACTTCAACATCCTGTATACCATAGTATCATTCTAAGATCATATGGCTAGCTATTCTGTTAACCGATCGAAAGAACTGGCCCAAGAGACCCAACACTGGCACAAACGTTGAGTTTGCTTCCCACGAATAGATATCAATGATATTCTGGGGAGTAGGGCCCTTTCCAGGTGACCCACGAGGGTTCGGACAGTAACATTCAAAGGATCAAAGCACTTCCAGATCTCCCAGTCGGGGGACTAAGGGTAAAACATTTGGGTGGGGAAAGGGCCAGCCCAGGGGATAACAGCCCTGCCGTTCGGTGGAACCGAAAGGGAATAAGACTCCCATGCAAGCACTGTTACACCCAGGGTAGTGGAGGAGGGAAAGATATAAATATAAATAAATAAATAAAACATGCTTAAATCACTATGGCAACCCAACATTTCATGGCAAACAAACTTTAATGACTAACAAAGGCTCTCCGGCCAATAATGACATAAAGCCTCGAGCAGAGGAGCTACAATAAATATTGTCCTTAAATTCGCGCTCCAAGGGCCCCTGTTAAAGGCATATGAAATAACATACAGACATGAAACGACCAGTAAACGGGCGAGACAATCGCATCAATCTGGACAAACGAGTAAAGGGGCGGAACGACCGCAACAGTACCTGGTACGGGCAGAAAACAGGGGGAACAATCGCAACGATCGAGAACGACAAGCAAACAGGCGGAACGACCGCAACCATAACTGGAAACGACCAGTAAACAGGAGGACCAACCGCGACAATCTGGAATTTCCCGACCAGTTAACATGCAACCGTGCCGCGATAATCTGGAAACGACCAGTAAACATGAGGAATTTCCCGACCAGTTAACAACGGACGCGACAATCTGGAATTTCCCGACCAGTTAACATGACCAGTTAACATTTCCCGGACATCACTCACGTGCCGCGACAATCTGGAATTTCCCGACCAGTTAACATGCGGACTCACGTGCCGCGGACTCACGTACCTTAGGGTATCTTATTTACTGACAAACACCCTAAATGGTACCGGCTTAGTCTCTTGTGGTCCGTTTAGATTTGTGACACCCTAAGGTTACCAAATCGCGAATCTGAACCCCTAAAAGGTACGACGAGCATCCCAACCACTTTATATATGGGAGTCCCCCCCCCCCCCCCCCCCCCCCCCCCCCCCCCCCGGGGGGGGAGGGGGGCTTCGTAACTTAAAAAAAGCAAACAATTGTTTTGTAGCCAAGCTATTGTATATTTTCGTTTGTGAAATCGTTGTTTTTCATTGAAAACGCATCAATCGGAAGTTAGGGCTTTTTCCTCCGATTTCAAAACACCGAGTTAATAGTTAAAGTTGACCAAAAATGGACATGAATTTCGGTGTGGCAATTTCAACAAAATTTGGTGCAATTTTAAAATTTATTTTAACTATTTTTGTTCTTTACGTTCACAGTCCTTCAGAGGCAACAACGCAGAAAACAAACTTATGACGCATATTTTCGCCAAAGGATTGAACACCAGATATCTACGATTTGTTCCAGAGACTTGGAAGGGTGGAATTGCAATGAGGATAGAGCTCTATGGATGTTATAGTAAGTAACGCAATCTGAGTACTTTACATAATATATAAATGAATGTGTGACAGTCACGCGATATAATCTGTGTACATCATGCAGATCAAAACAAAAACTTATATACAGTTATCAGTAATGGTGTCACGCTCCGTGTACGTGATTATGTTACGTTGCAATCAGTACTTTCTTTACCGCTTCTGTCGCGTTTATGTCCAGGATTTTACACGTTCTTTGACGGTCATTTCACGGTTTATCCATGGCCAGCTATTCCGGTCATCCTGAACCGGAAGTCACGCAACGACTTTCATTTGGAAAATATACCTCGAGTATCAGTCAAATTCGCTCTAAAACACGTTCCACAAGGCTCCTTTAGTGAATTAAACACCATTCGAATTGAAAACAACTACCAAACTGTATGTGTTAGGTATATTTAGAGCTCAATATTATCGAAGAAACATTTTAGAAGCGAAATACTAACTCGGTTCGACGATTTTGATCAATAGCACAGGGAGCCCAAGCGCCCTCAGGCCCGGACTTGGAGAAATCTAACTTACTTGCGACGGTATCCCTGTGCTTTAACAGCTATCCCATGGATCTTTACGGCAAATGAAAGCTTGATATCTAAGGTTTATTTTGATGCCAAACATGATGATTTTTGGTAAAGTTTCGACTTCAAACTTCACTATTCTTCGTCCACCGGAAGCGGACATTTGGTGTTCTCATTTTGTGATAATGGAGCATTTTCAAAGCGCTCAAGTAAACATGGAATTATTTCCAATCTGGACATGCTTTCGTGAATGACCTTACAAGTAAGCTTAAGTCTAATTTATATATCATCCACTGCAAATTGAAAAAAGTCCTCAGAATTTCGACAATTAGACTTGGAACTTCGCACTTTCGCATGATTTTGCATGTTTCTATCCAAATTTACAGAGGCAGTATGTACGATATACAGGCTATCGAATATTTCTTCAAGTAAACATAGGAAATTGTATTTTTGTAATTTGTATTAGCCAGAACAAAGCATAAGGAGTAGTAGAAAACTATTCTACCACTGCAAATTAATTTTCTTCAGAACGTAGACTTTAATTTGCCTTGATTTGATCGCTTCCCAGTCAAGCCTTTGTATTTGTATTCGCCATTTTGATTATTCGATTGGGGGAGACCGCTGCTTCATCGCGGGCTCGATGTCCGCGAAAGCTGGCCATGGTGATTTTAGCACGTTCTTTCATGGCTATGTCACGTTTTGTCACGGTTTTAGCAAGTTCTTTCATGGTGATTTCTTTTCATTTTGTATACATTTACGACGGCTACAATCCTGGACACAAAAGGTAACAAAAAGAAACTATTTTTCATGGCGAAACGTAATGAAGCGAAAGGTGTTGCGCCAGCACACTATACTACTCGCGCGACCACGACTCGACCACGACACGAACACGATACGAACACGACACGAGCACAACACGGACACGGACACGATACGAACACGATACGCACACAACACGAACACGACACGAACACGACATGAACACGAAACGACACGAACACGACACGAACACGACACGAACACGACACGAACACGACACGAACACGACACGACTACGACACGACACGAAACACGAACACGACACTACACGAACACGACATGAACACGACACGAACACGACACGAACACGACATGAACACGATATGAACACGACATGCACATGACACAAACACGACATGACACAAACAAGACACGAAACGACATGAACACGGCACGAACACGACACGACACGACACGACTGTTTTGTGGTAAATTTGTATACCCACTTAAAATAAAGATGATTATTATTATTATTATTATTATTATTATTATTATTATTATTATTATTATATTATTATTATTATTATTATTATTATTATTATTATTATTATTATTATAAATGACTCGATTTTAATTTGTATGTGACGGCACATGTAAGATCGTCGGGCATTTGCGCATGACTTTCTTTATACGTGAGATTGGCTGGTTATTTGAGTAATCGGCGAGTGAAAGACTACGCACCGCACACGAATCGTAACGTCTACGTTTCAGCGTTCAAATATTGCTCTTTACGTCGATGATTCCTCGGGTCGAAGACGCACAATGGCCCTTACGACAGTCAGGTCGTATAGTGCGCACCCGGCTAAAAGTGTGATTCGCCATATGCAATTATTATTATTATTATTATTATTGTTGTTATTATTATTATTATTATTATTATTATTATTATTATTGTTATTATTATTATTATTGTTATTGTTATTATTATTATTATTATTATTATTATTATTATTATTATATTGTTATTGTATAATATTATTATTATTATTATTATTATTATTGTTTTGTGGTAAATTTAATTATTATTATTATTATTATTATTATTATTATTATTATTATTATTGTTTTGTGGTAAATTTAATTATTATTATTATTATTATTATTATTATTAAATTTATTTATTATTATAAAATATAATTATTATTATTATTATTATTATTATTATTATTATTATTATTTATTATTATTATTATTATTATTATTATTGTTATTATTAATTTGTAATGCAGTAATTAATTTGTAATACTCTACTAAGTGTGAAGACTGGTAAATAAATAAAATAAATAAACCATGCCCGCAGTTCCACTGTATCCTATTTCGACTGTGACTGTAATTTAGGTTCGGATCAGAATAACTTTTCATATTGTTGTTTATTCTTGTTGTTTCTAGCAACGTGCGACAACCAGCCCGTTGGACTCCAAAATGGTCTAATTAAACACTCTCAGATGACTGCCTCCTCTACACTGAGTGACGTTACTCAAGCAAGTAACGGTAGACTTGGGTTTAAAAACGCTGATTCTTGGTGTGCCGCTATGGATGATAACAATGCATATCTGCAGATTGACCTGGGCGTGCCTCACGTGTTGTGTGCTGTAGATACACAAGGAAACAGCAAGGCTGACCAGATGGTGACTTCATATACCTTACAGACATCATTTGATGGTAAAATGTGGACTGATTATAAAGAAACGAATCAAATCAAGGTAATTATAAATAGATAGACAAGTTATATATTGACCACTGCATGTAGGGAAAGACAGGCAGACAGACAGACAGGCAGGCAGGCAGGCAGGCAGACAGACAGACAGACAGGCAGACAGACAGGCAGACAGGTCCTGAGCCAGCCAGCCAGCCAGACAGACAGACAGATAGACAGACAGACATACAGATAGTCAGTCAGACAGACAGACAGACAGACAGACAAACAGATAGTCAGAGAGACAGACAGACATATGTATATGAATATGTATATAATTTTTGTATATTATTGTAAATTGTATATTATATCTTTATAGAGGGCCACTTGTTTGTTAGCTTTGGCTATTTGTTTGTCACCCTCTTCTAAATAAAGACTATTATTATTATTATTATTATTACAGATAGTCAGACAGACAGAATAGAATAGAAACTTTATTTCATGAGGGTAGACACCAAACAGTTATAAAAAGTACTGACAAACTTGTGGCCCTCCCAAGAGAGAAATAGACAGACATACAATCAGACAGACCGATAGAGATACGGACAGACAGAGACATACAGTCAGACAGACCGACAGAGATACGGACAGACAGACAGACCGACAGAGATATGGACAGACAGACAGACAGCCTGACTGAGAGAATTTCAGCAATCAGAAGAAACCGATCTCCATATTTTTATATCTTGCAGATTTTTCATGGGAATTCTGACAGCAACAACATTGTCAAAAATTACTTCGACGCCGGTCATGTTTGTCGATACGTACGAGTTCTACCCAAAGCGTTTATTGGTGCTCCATGTTTGCGTATGGAGTTTTATAATGAAGTCGAAAAAACAAGTAAGAGACATTATAGAATAGAGCCTAGGTACCCAGAGTACTATAGCCATGAGAGGGGCCTGGGTACCCAGAGTACTAGAGATATGAGTAGAGCCTACAATGAGCATCAAAATTGTTGACACATTACCCATTTTGGAACCTAGCTATCAGTGTAGGATTGCATTTTGTGTTTAAAATATGAACTATACGCATCCAAAACCCCTCCCCCTCCCCTCCCCCTCTCCAATGTTGAAGATACATCATTGCCCATGAAAGGGCGCAACTGATGATCAACATTGTGCGGTGGGGGGAGGGGAGGAGAGAGTGTACAGGTGGGTAATCTCACCATCCATAGTGGTGATAGTGTTTTTTTGCTGATAACTGTATAGTGTTTCAACTAATTTTGACGCGCATTGTAGGCTCTATTCATATAATAATAATATAATAATAATAATAATAATAATAATAATAATAATATAATAATAATAATATAATAATATAATAATAATAATAATAATAATAATAATAATAATAATAATAATAAAACTTTATTTTCACACGGATTCTACATCATTAAAATAAATGCTCTTCCTGAGAGCCGTGTTATATTGTAATAATAAATATATAATGAATAGTAATTATTCTATAAATAACTTTTAAAACTAGCAAGGCTAGGGGATTTTCATGTCTCTAGTATGTGAAAAGCTTTCGTTCCACAAGTTAGACTCAATCTTTTTCTCCAAACATGGTTGAACTTTGTAAAACTAGGGACCTCAACTAGCTTGGTGAGTCGAGAATGAGGGCGAGTTCAGTCCGAGTTCATGTCTCTAGTACTCTGGGGACCTAGGCTCTATTCATATCTTTAGTACTCTGGGTACCTAGGCTCTATTCATATCTTTAGTACTCTGGGTACCTAGGCTCTATTCATATCTTTAGTACTCTGGGTACCTAGGCTCTATTCATATCTCTAGTACTCTGGGTACCTAGGCTCTATTCATATCTCTAGTACTCTGGGTACCTAGGCTCTATTCATATCTTTAGTACTCTGGGTACCTAGGCTCTCTATTCATATCTTTAGTACTCTGGGTACCTAGGCTCTATTCGTGTCTCTAGTACTCTGGGTACCTGGGTACCTAGGCTCTATTTTAGTACTCTGGGTACCTAGGCCTAGGCTATTCTGGGTACTCTATTCTCTCTAGTACTCTGGGTACCTAGGCTCTATTCATGTCTCTAGTACTCTCTTAGTACTCTGGGTACCTAGGCTCTATACTCTGGGTACCTAGGCTCTATTCATGTCTCTCTGGGTACCTAGGCTCTATTCAGTAGTACTCTGGGTACCTAGGCTCTATTCATGTCTCTAGTACTCTGGGTACCTAGGCTCTATTCATGTCTCTAGTACTCTGGGTACCTAGGCTCTATTCATGTCTCTAGTACTCTGGGTACCTAGGCTCTATTCATAAACTAGTACTCTGGGTACCTAGGCTCTATTCATATCTCTAGTACTCTGGGTACCTAGGCTCTATTCATGTCTCTAGTACTCTGGGTACCTAGGCTATTCTATCTCTAGTACTCTGGGTACCTAGCTCTATTCATATCTCTATTCATACCTAGGCTCTATTCATAGTACTCTGGGTACCTAGGCTCTATTCACCTAGTCTCTCTAGTACTCTGGGTACCTAGGCTCTATTCATGTCTCTAGTACTCTGGGTACCTAGGCTCTATTCATATCTCAGTACTCTGGGTACCTAGGCTCTATTCATGTCTCTAGTACTCTGGGTACCTAGGCTCTATTCATGTCTCTAGTACTCTGGGTACCTAGGCTCTATTCATGTCTCTAGTACTCTGGGTACCTAGGCTCTATGTGTCTCTAGTACTCTGGGTACCTAGGCTCTATTCTAGTACTCTGGGTACTAGGCTCTATTCATGTCTCTACTCTGGGTACCTAGGCTCTATTCATGTCTCTACTCTGGGTACTCTGGGTACTAGGCTCTATTCATGTCTCTAGTACTCTGGGTACCTAGGCTCTATTCTCTCTAGTACTCTGGTACTATTCTAGGCTGGGTACCTAGGCTCTATTCATGTCTCTAGTACTCTGGGTACCTAGGCTCTATTCATTCTCTAGTACTCTAGGCTCTATTCTCTCTGGGTACCTAGGCTCTATACTTCATGTCTCTATTACTCTGGGGGTACTCTAGGGGTACCTAGGCTCTATTCATGTCTTTAGTACTCTGGGTACCTAGGCTCTATTCATGTCTCTAGTACTCTGGGTACCTAGGCTCTATTCATGTACTAGTACTCTGGGTACCTAGGCTCTATTCATGTCTCTAGTACTCTGGTACTCTATTCATGGTCTAGTACTCTGGGTACCCAGGCTCTATACTCTGGGTACCTAGGCTCTATTCATGTCTCTAGTACTCTGGGTACCTAGGCTCTATTCATGTCTCTAGTACTCTGGGTACCTAGGCTCTATTCATGTCTGTACTCTGGGTACCTAGGCTCTATTCATGTCTCTAGTACTCTGGGTACAAAGGTCTATTCATGTCTCTAGTACTCTGGGTACCTAGGCTCTATTCATGTCTCTAGTAAAACCTAGGCTCTATTCATGTCTCTAAAATGGGTACCTAGGCTCTATTCATGTCTCTGGTACTCAGGCTCTATTCATGTCATACTCTATACTCTGGGTACCTCTCTATTCATGTCTCTAGTACTAGGGGTACCTAGGCTCTATTCACAGTACTGACTATGTCACTCTGGGTACCTAGGCTCTATTCATGTCTCTATCGATGGGTACCTCTCTATAACCTAGGCTCTATACTAAGTACTCTGGGTACCTAGGCTCTATTCAACTCTGGGTACCTGTCTCAACAAGTAAATGCAACTGGTACTAGTACTCTGGGTGGCTAGGCTCTATTCATGTCTCTAGTACTCTGGGTACCTAGGCTCTATTCATGTCTCTCTATTCATGTACTCTGGGTACCTAGGCTCTATTCATGTCTCTAGTACTCTGGGTACCTAGTCTCTTCATGTACTAGTACTCTGGGTACCTAGGCTCTATTCATGTCTCTAGTACTCTGGGTACCCTAGGCTCTATTCATGTCTCTAGTACTCTGGGCTACCTCTAGGGGTACCTAGGCTCTATTCATGTCTCTAGTACTCTGGGGCTGGGTACTCTCTATTCATGTCTCTAGTACTCTCTGGGTACCTAGGCTCTATTCATGTCTCTAGTACTCTGGGTACCTAGGCTCTATTCATGTCTCTAGTACTCTGGGTACTAGGCTCTATAGGCTCTGGGTACCTAGGCTCTATTCATGTCTCTAGTACTCTGGGTACCTAGGCTCTATTCATCGTCTCTAGTACTCTGGGTACCTACCTAGCTCTATTCATGTCTCTAGTACTCTGGGTACCTAGGCTCTATTCTCTGTACTCTAGTACTCTGGTCTCTAGTACCTAGGCTCTATTCATGTCTCTCTGGTACCTAGGCTCTATTCATGTATACCCTGGGTAGGCTCTATTCATGTCTCTAGTACTCTGGGTACCTAGGCTCTATTCATGTCTCTAGTACTCTGGGTACCTAGGCTCTATTCATGTCTCTAGTACTCTGGGTACCTAGGCTCTATTCATGTCTCTAGTACTCTGGGTACCTAGGCTCTATTCATGTCTCTAGTACTCTGGGTACCTAGGCTCTATTCATGTCTCTAGTACTCTGGGTACCTAGGCTCTATTCATGTCTCTAGTACTCTGGGTACCTAGGCTCTATTCATGTCTCTAGTACTCTGGGTACCTAGGCTCTATTCGTCTCTCTACTCTGGGTACCTAGGCTCTTCATGTCTCTCTCTAGGCTCTATTCATGTCTCTAGTACTCTGGGTACCTAGGTACCTAGTACTCTCTATAGGCTCATGTCTCTAGTACTCTGGGTACCTAGGCTCTATTCATGTCTCTAGTACTAGGCTCTATTCTAGTACTCTGGGTACTCTGGGTACCTAGGCTCTATTCTATACTCTGTCTCTAGTACTCTGGGTACCTAGGCTCTATTCATGTCTCTACAAAATACTCTGGGTACCTAGGCTCTATTCGTGTCTCTGGTACTCTGGGTACCAGGTAGCTCTATTCATGTCTAAGTACTCTGGGATAATACTAGGCTCTATTCATAAAAGGATACAGAATTACTCTGGGTACCTAGGCTAGGCTCTATTCATAATAATCTAGAATAATAAATAATAATTATTATATTATATATAATAAAGTAGCTACTACTCTGGTGGTACCTACAATGCGCGTCAAAATTAGTTGAAAAACTCTATACAGTTATCATACTCAAAAAAAAACACTATCACCAACTATGGATGGTGAGGTTACCCACCTGTACATTCTCTCTCTGGCAGACTCTAGCTCTAAAAATCAAGCAATTTGTCTCTATATTGGTTAGGTTATTCTTTGGTTGGTACCTATTGGTTTTAGGCAAAAGGATGCTTCTCGTTCAATGTTAGTGAATCAGAAAAAAAAACACGTCTCTGGATATACCCAGGTGTAAATCATCAATGTTAGTGAACTCGTGCAGGTAAATCCCGATAACCATTCATGTCTCTGGTACTCTGGTGCTACTCGCTCGAGTGCGTTAAACCTCTAAATAAATTACAAAGTACAAAATTACAAAAAATTGCAGAATATATCGCTTATTTTGGAAAGTATATCATCCTTATTATAATGTTAATCGTATTGCTCTAAAAGGCGCACTACATGTGAAATTTTTTTAAAGAGCTCAAATTTCACATCCTAATAATATCTATGAAAAATCTTAAAAATTAGGAGTATTTCACTGAAAAAACACACCAATGCTTCTGAAGAAAACAAAACCCATAGCGCGTACGATGGCGACGTGATGATAGCGACAGTAGCGCGCGCACTTCAATAATAATAATTTTATTCATAAAATCACAACAGAATAATCAACTTTCTTAAATACATTTTCTTCACCATTCTTGTTCCTATTTATCAAAAAACTTAAAACCATAGTTCCTCGGTGTATCGCAATGTTTTCAACACCAAAGTCAAGGAAATGTTTTCTGCGATTTTAAGATTGTTTTAGTTATTCATCATCGAGCTAGAAATACCTCACTTCACACACTTTCTTGTCAAACCGGTTTTTTTTCAAACAAGTTATGTGTAGTAAAAATACTGGGAAGCCATTCTAGTGTAAGGCTTGTAAGATGCAAATAAAATGAAGTAATTTTTAGTTTATTAAAATTTATCATATAATAAAACTCTTATTAACCGAGCTTGGTCGGTCTGTACAGGAAAATCTTGACCTCGGTCGTGGTACAGACCTCGCTGCGCTCGGTCTGTACTTTCACGACCTCGGTCAAGATTTTCCTGTACAGACCTCCCGCTCGGTTAATAAGACCTAAATAATAATAATAATAATAATAATAATAATAATAATAATAATGATAATAATAATAATAATAATAATAATAATATAATAATAATAATAATAATAATAATAATAATAATAATAATAATAATAATAATGAGGTTTTAGGAGCATTATGCATAGTCTCAATGCTCTTACAAGATGAAAAAACGAACACAAATAAGAATAGATATGGGAAAATTAATTTTAGATTTTGCTAAATAAAAATGTTTACATAATTCTCTACTACTGTACCTTTTACCTATCTTCTAGTATGCATAAAGGCGTCGATTGGTTTATCAAACACAACAAAATTCCCAGATGATCACTTCACAGCGACTTCAGTCTATGGAAGCATGAAGCCTTGGCATGCCCGCTTCAATGCCCATGGTACTGACGGATGGAGCATTCATTATCCAGATTCTAATGCGCGCTATGGTCATTATCTCCAAATAAAACTGGATCATTATTGGATTGTCTGTGCGATTGCAATTAAAGGAGGGCATTCATTTTGGAAAAGGCCCAATAAGAAGACTAGACGTCACCATGGCTACGTGAAAAAATTCAAGTTCGGGTTCAAGTCAAAGAGGAGACATACGTGGAATTATATGGTATTACACTCATTTGTTTACTTGTATAGAAACATGAATTATATTTGTTCTTGCTGATTGCTTTGTTGCTCGTTTTTTCTCTCTCGTGACTTTATTTGTTTCATATTTGCCCAAACTTTTTCAGTGTTAGTTAGTTAGTTTGTTTGTTTGTTCGTGTGTGTGTTCGTTCGTTTGTTCGTTCGTTCGTGTGTTTGTTCGTTCGTTCGTTTATTCGTTGGTTCGTGTGTTTGTTCGTTGGTTCGTTGGTTCGTGTGTTCGTTCTTTGGTTCGCTTGTTGGTTCGTTGGTTCGTGTGTTTGTTGGTTCGTTTGTTTGTTTGTTCGTTCGTTCGTTGGTTCATGTGTTTGTTGGTTCGTTCGTGCGTTGGTTCGTGTGTTCGTTGGTTCGTGTGTTCGTTCTTTGGTTCGCTTGTTGGTTCGTTGTTTCGTTCGTTTATTCGTTGGTTCGTGAGTTCGTTCGTTGGTTCATGTGTTTGTTCGTTTGTTCGTTTGTTGGTTCGTGTGTTCGTTCGTTGGTTCGTTGGTTCGCGTGTGTTTGTTCGTTTGTTCGTTTGTTCGTTCGTTCGTTCGTTCGTTGGTTCGTGTGTTCGTTCGTTCGTTGGTTCGTGTGTTCGTCCGTTCATTCGATTCGTTCGTTGGTTCGTGTGTTCGTCCGTTCGTTCGTTCGTTGGTTCGTGTGTTTGTTCGTGTGTTTTTAGTTATCATATTTGTTTATATTTTATGGATTGTATATGTATTTCTCTAGGATGACCTTAGTGGGCCTTCAAGCCGTGTAACGACAAATATGGTCATCCTTCCAAAACCGGTAATTACCGATGTTGTGAGATTTACCGCAATGTCATATGAAGGATGGCCAGTTATGAAAGTTGAGCTTTATGGAATTCCTGATGATTCAGGAAAGGTTTATGGAAAAAAACCTACAGGTACAAGTATGCTGGCTGTTAGTAGCAGCAGCAGCAGCAGCAGCAGCAGCAGCAGCAGCAGCAGTAGTAGTAGTAGTAGTAGTAGTAGTAGTAGTAGTAGTAGTAGTAGTAGTAGTAGTAGTAGTAGTAGTAGCAGCAGCAGCAGCAGCAGCAGCAGCAGCAGCAGCAGCAGCAGCAGCAGCAGCAGCAGCAGCAGCAGTAGTAGTAGTAGTAGTAGTAGTACACTGATTGTCCTGCATTTCTCTTCATATAGGTTCATGTAATCAACCTCTTGGTATGGCGAGCTATGGCATTGATAACAGTCAGATCTCCGTCTCATCTGAAACTGGAACCGAAAAAGAAAAATATGGCAAACAGTCAGCTCGATTGAACTCGGAATATGCCTGGCGTAGTAAGGAAAAACCAAGTAAATCTGAATACTTACAAGTCGATCTGGGTCAGATGAAAACCATTACTGGAATTGCTATTGAAGGAGACCTCGACAAAGACATGAGGGTGACGTCTTTTAACTTCACGTACAGTGTGGACAACAAATCGTGGATGGATTATCAGGTAGAGAATTCAACATATTAACTATAAATATCAGCGTAAGTACATGTTTTAAAGGACGACGTTTCGACGTCACACAACGTCATTATCAAGTCAAAATGAGAAATGTAAATGAAAGTATAAATAATGGGTAATGGACGTGTCAAGTCAAAAAAAGAGTTTGGAGTCCTTAATTCTGTGTATTCAACTTTGGTTTGAGTTCTTTTATGAATAGCATTTCATAGATCAGACAATCAAACTTTCCCTGACATTTTCGCAATTCACGAAATTGGCTTTCCTTTAGTAGATGCGTACTCCCATGGACTTGCGCAGTGTTGTCCAATCGCAGAATATTCGTTTATGCGTTGGTGCGTTGATAATGACGTTGTGTAACGTCGAAACGTCGTCCTTTAACTGAAACATGTACTTATCGCTGATATGTATTGATAAATGTTTAAGATAAATGTTTTTGAAAGATCAGTATACAGGAAAAAAGATGACACCTGTCATTTTATCCTTCCTCTCTCCCTTCCTCTCTCCCTTCCTCTCTCCCTTCCTCTCTCCCTTCCTCTCTCTCTCCCTTCCTTCCTCTCTCCCTTCCTCTCTCCCTCTCCCTCCTCTCCCTTCCTCTCTCCCTCTCTCTCTCCTCTCCTCTCCTCCTCTCCCTCCTCTCTCTCCTCCTCTCCCTCTCCTCTCTCCCTTCCTCTCCCTCCTCTCTCCCTCCTCTCTCCCTTCCTCTCTCCCTTCCTCTCTCCCTTCCTCTCTCCCTTCCTCTCTCCCTTCCTCTCTCCCTTCCTCTCTCCCTTCCTCTCTCCCTTCCTCTCTCCCTTCCTCTCTCCCTTCCTCTCTCCCTTCCTCTCTCCCTTCCTCTCTCCCATTCTCTCTCAAATATAGAAAAACGTCAATAGCTTCCCTTTCTTTTCTAAGACTTTCGTTGGAAGTCTCGCAATGAATGGACGTGCAACAAACTGGTTTAGTCACAACATAAATGCAAGATACATTCGTGTAGTTCCTGTAAAATGGAGTAAACTCGGCATCGCTATGAGGATCGAACTGTATGGCTGTAAACGTGAGTTCAGTTACTAATATAATAATTATAGCTTTTACCATCAATAGTAATCTCGCCGGTGGGTTTCCTGTGGGATGTCTATCCGTAAGGGACAGAAGCGAGCTGTAGTGTCATTGATGTACAACTATTTTACAATTAGACTACGAGTTCGAGTTTTCTATGAGTCAATAGTCAACGAGGCGCGTAGCGTCAACTAGCTATAGCATGACTACCTTCGAATTTGTACCAATATTTTTTGATTTTTCGCTTTGATTTTGTTCAAAACGTAGGCTTATTTCGCAATTCACTATCTATCACTCAATAGAAAGCGAGTACGTTAGCCAATCAGATTGAAGGATTCGTGATAGTATGCTAGTTGGTTCAATATATATACATGCACCTATTCCAAATATCGTTGTCCGGGCCGAAAGCAACAAGCAAGAAGCTATTCGGCCATTTGAAAATGCATGTTGTCAAAATATCTACGGATGAATAAATGAATAAGGACAAAGTCAGCTTCTTGCTTGTTGCTTTCGGCCCGGACAACGATATTTGGAATAGGTGTATATGTCAGTATAGTTTGGCATTAGCCTCACGTATATGTCTCGTCACTGATTTACCCGTACATAGAATTTGAACTGGGAAGTTAGGTCAAGTTAAAGTGCTATATATTACCCCATATAAATCCTTCTGAGCGTTAGCTCTAAAAAGGAAAAAGAGATACGATTCCTATTTTTATTTCAAAATTATCCTTGCAGTTTGGCGACTATGAAGAGCTGTTTCGTCATTTTTTAGGACTCATCAGTGGTGTTTAGTCAACACGACTGAGAAGTTAAACTACATCGGCGCGAACTGCTTTAAACCACAACTCCTTTAATGTTTAGATGTTTAATATCACTTTGTCAACTACAACAATAGAACATAAATGACATAAAACAAAATAAAATTATACAATAATAAGAAAAAACGATATACAATGAACAAAGAAATGTGCGTAATATATTACTTATTAAACAGTTAAACATTCCTTTTCCTTGGCCTCACTTTAGCGTGAAAACAAAAACAATTATATGGGCTAGAATGGAAAGCAGGTTGAGAATCACATAACGTACATTACGTCAAAACCTTTTCAACTTTTTTTTTCAAAGCGACCTGTGACAGTCAGCCCGTTGGGCTCGAAAATGGTCTGATTAAACACTCTCAGATGACTGCCTCCTCTATGCTGAGTAATGCAACTAAAGCAAGTAACGGTAGACTTGGGTATAAAAGCGCTGATTCTTGGTGTGCCGCTGTGGATGATAACAATGCATATCTGCAGATTGACCTGGGCGTGCCTCACATGTTGTGTGCTGTAGGTACACAAGGAAACAGCAAGGCTGACCAGATGGTGACATCATATACCTTACAGACATCATTAGATGGTAAAACGTGGACTGATTATAAGGAACAGAATCAAATCAAGGTAATTATAAATAGATAGACAAGTTATACATTGACCACTGCATGTACGGAAAGACAGACAGACAGAAAGACAGACAGACAGACAGACAGACAGACAGACAGACCTACCGACAGAACGACCACCCGACCGACCAAAAGACTAATAGACGGACCGACGTCAGGCAGATAGACTGAAAGATAGACAGGCATTTGATATTCAGCAATCGGAAGAAACCGATCTCCATTTTTGATATCTTGCAGATTTTTCATGGGAATTCTGACAGCAACAGCACTGCCAAAAACTACCTCGACGCCGGTCCTGTTTGTCGATACGTACGAGTTCTACCCAAAGCGTTTATTGGTGCGCCATGTTTGCGTGTGGAGTTCTATGGAGTCGAAAGAACAAGTAAGACACACGTTATAGAATGTACTATATCCTCTAAAAGCATAAACCTAAGTCGATGATGACAGAAGACGGTTACCATGTTTCATCGTTTATTTGGGCGCACTTTCAAAATTGCGCATAATCTCAAGTTCAAGATCACTGGCAGCCCAACCATTGCTTCTGAGGCTACTAAATACTAAATAAAAATATATTTGCGCGCGTCTTTTTTAATGGGTTTCCTGTGGTTGAGTGCGCGTGCTCAATACGTAATGTTGGGTTCCCTGTGCATAAAAGGCGCGTCTTGCGGGATGCACACAGGGAGCCCAACATAATACGTTACTAAGCACAGGAAGTCCAATATAATACGTATTGGGCGCGCGGGCGCTCTACCACAGAAAAGCCATAAAAAAAGACGCAAATATATTTTCATTTATTATTTAGTAGCCTCAGAAGCAATGGTTGGGCTGCTTGTGGTTTGTTTTCCAGTCTCGTCCCTGGGTAACCAGAGTACTAGAGACATGAGTGGAGCCTGGGTAAGATGGGTTCAAATTAAGAGCCCTTTGTTTCATTGTTTCATTGAGAGGCTTAGAGTGTAAATGCATATAATCTGTGCATTTATGCGAAGGATTACCGTGTTTCCGAAGTATTGTAAAATCCAACCTTCAATTATAATGTGACACTTCTGCTCATTTTCAATTCCCAATCTGTTCCCCTTCACTTTCGTCCACAGGTATCGCATGTAATAAATAATAGGATACATTTTATGTCTTTTGTATTCATAGCCTGCGACAACGCTGCTTCAGGGATAGGAGAACCGTTCCATACAATTCCAGACTATCGAATGACCGCTACTACAAGCTACTCTAGAGATTACTCTCCGAAGTTTGCTAGAACACAGAACCTGCTTGCCTGGATACCTAGTAGGAATGATAAAGACGACTTTCTACAGGTGATGTACAAAGAAATGAACGACTTTAGTCTACGGGTTTAGCCACAGGCAGCCCAATCATTGCTTCTGAGGCTACTAAATACTAAATGTTAAATATATTGGCATCTTTTTATGGGTTTGCTGTGGTAGAGCGCGCGCGCAATACGCGCATTATGTTGGGCTTCCTGTGCTAAGTAACGTCATACTGTATGTTACGTTGGGCTCCCTGTGTGCGTCCCTCAAGACACGCCCGCAGAGAGTGCATATTGAAACAAGGTATGAAACTACGGTCACGTTTTCGTATGGAGTGGGAACCCTGTGGCACCGTGACACTCAAATGGCTTCCTTTCTGAACCAATCAACTGTTGTCATGCAGAAGCATCCAGTCATCCAATCAACCTCTTTCAATACGGCACGGTACCGTAACTTTTCAACACATACGAAACGCCTCTAACACGTGTTCAAATCACTTACTTCATATCAGTTCGGGCATGCGCACAATTAAAATAAAATGGTACACTCTTCCAGTTTCACTATTATCTTTAATGAACCTTTACTGATTTTGTACCCCAAATGAAAAGAAGAAAACTATTTGTTTATTTCATGGTTCTATTGTCTTTTGAGAAAGAAGGAAATCGCGTGATTCTAGACGAACAAAATAAAAACAGAAGATGGTGATGTAAATGAATAGCACCCAGCAAGACCTGGCTTTCCTTACGTAATGTTTAATTTATTCTCTTCGTATGTACATGTCAAAGTTTATCGTTCTGTTATTCTTCTAGATTGATCTTGGTGATCCACACGTTCTCTGCGCCGTCGGTATGCAGGGAAGTGGTCAATCGTACCGTGGAGTCGACGAAAGAACCTTGTCGTACAGAATGTCCTTTTCTATGGACGGAGAACACTTTACATTTTACCCATCGAAATCATCGGTAAACTAACTGGCTAAAACACAGAAAACACGCCAACAATATTTACAACACACCATACAGAAAAAGATGGAGGTTGTACATATATTTTACCCAGCATCCTTTGCGAACCTATATCAGTACTACTCGCTAGTGATAAACCAGGTGTCTATTGTTGTTTTATTGATTAGGAAATTACTGGGAACAAGCATCCTGACAAGTACTATCCTACAGTAAACATCGCCAAGCATACATTCGCTAAAGTGGTCATCGCAAAGTTTGTCAGAATTTACCCTGTGAAATACAAGAATTATAAAGCAGTTAGGACAGAACTTTATGGACATAAACAAGGTATTATTATCATTATAGTGCTTGCATTATATCAGTGATACTATGAGTGATAAAATGTGTTTGATGAAGGAAGATAATTTTAATACAAAGGTAAGGTAAAGGTATTTATTTTACTTCGATAACGCGGGGAGTGGTTGCTCAATCTCCCGAGCCAGGGGCTCATGTATAAAGCGCTCGAAGGTGCGCCCATTTATCCCCTCCCTCCATCAGTGCTCCGTTTTACGGGTATTTAGAGCTGCATTGAGCTACACGAATTAGAAAGAAGTCGAAACAAGGATGTGAGGTCATGAAGAATTGAACCAGGTACCTCTCGCATAGTAGGCCGCGCATTGCAGAATGTCGTGCATTGTGACTCTATAATTTCCCGCCATAAATACGCAGTTTTGAAGCGCAAATTCATCGTTCAACGCGACCACTCAGCTGTTGAAGTCACAGTCATACTTACGCATGACAATCGTGAAATTAAAATTATATTACAAGCGGATCGGTTAAAATAATGATACTCTGCAATTACACATAGATGGTGCATTATTACTTGGCGGGCTGCCTGTGGCACACCGAGTTGTAAAATGGACTGAGTACCAAGGCGCATGCGCTCTGTGCCGCTGAGCGTCTTGTTAGTCTACAAATGGTTGATAATAAGGCTATTAATGGGTTCGTTATTAACCTAATTATCGCAGTAGCACGAAACCATGCAAAATACTCTCTACTTTTTCACGAAACTCCGCAGAGAAGATTTAAAGTTCGATCGAGTCGTTCGTGCAGCGAAAGAATGAGACGAGATGAGACGGAAAGACGAGAGGGGTGAGAGGCTAGTAGTAGACTAGTACATGCTTTTAAGTATGTAATAATAATAATAATAAGGATAATAATAAGGATAATAATAATAATAATAATAATAATAATAATAATAATAATAATAATAATAATAATAATAATAATAATAATAATAGTAATACTACTACTACTACTAATAATAATAATAATAACTAGACGCGTACGCTCATTGAGCGTTTACTCGTGCCCTACACTGTAGCATGAAAGGCGCATACTTATGGGCCTTCACCTTCCATTCATGAGGGAGTTGGGAAGAACGAAGAGATCAGGAACGATGGGGTTTCGCTCGATGTCAACATTCATGTCAACGCGGCCTAAAGATATTCGCAAACTGAACTGACACAGGGAAGCCTTGAAAGCCTTTACTTGTTGCGTGACTTGATGCCCGGCACTCGACAACATAATGTAATACCCGCCAGCTCAGACTTTATATAAACGGCTGGTTAAGAGTGCTAGCAAAATCGAAAAAAACATACTTAGATTTTAGGGAACTATTTCAGAAAGTGCTAAAACTTTGAACAGTTTTAATCGATCTAAATTGCATTTCAATACATACAGGTATAGTGTATGCTATTGATGTGAATTCCTTGCAAAAAAAAATCACAAATGAATGAAAATCAACTGTAGTTTTTACAAAATCAGTAATAAAATTTCTGAGAGAGACGTTTCAACTTTTTCAACATTTTCAACTTTTTCAACTTTTTCCTGACCTGAGCGAGTAGAAAAAAAATCCTCTGCTCGCTGGGTAGTATTCTGCTTGATCAGAGGACCTTGAGTTGCTTGGTTCACGCTCACGTCTAGACTAGAGCCATGACATTCACATACAACACGAGTGTCACCATAACATCATTATTCTTGTATCTACTACTTAGACCCATCACTTTCTTTAGTATTTCACAATCATCAAGAGTATTACCATGTCTTCTACTCGTCAAGTAAGCTTCG